>NRDT01000045.1:0-65839 GCA_004124955.1 Starmerella riodocensis
GCCCCGCCGGCGTCCGCGAACCCGGTCGCTCTGCTCTGGCTGCGCATCTCGGACATCGCGGAGGCCATCCGTCAGCACCGCGTCGAGAAGGAATACCTCGCGAACATCGCGAGCCTGCCGGGCGACCTGGCGTTCATCCTCGACGAAATCAAGGTGAAGGATGAGAAGCTCGTGGAGGCGCAGCGCCGCGTGCAGCACCGCGACGGCGCCATCCAGAAGCACGTCAAGGCCAGCGGCGCAATGAGCGAGCATCCGAAGGAGCAGGCGTACCACCCACGCATCCGCAGCGACTTCCAGGAATGTCTCGCGCTCCAGCAGGACAAGACGCGGCTGGCTGTCATGGGGCTCTACCTCGTGACGAAGCACGTCTCCAGCCTCGACACGCAGGTCGCGCGGCTCGAGGCTGAGGGCCAGCTGCCGCCCGTCGTCGCCGAGATTGACGACGGCGCCTCGCACACGACCTCCGCCTCGCCCGAGCCGGTGTCGGCGCGGCCGCGCAAGCCGCCCGGCGACTCGGCGCGCCGGCTGTCGCGGCCCGACGGCGCGCGCGACAAGACGCCTCTGGACGCGCGCGACAAGTCCCGCTCCCACACACACTCCCGGGCGGGCTCCGTCGCAGCGTCAGCTGTGCTGAAGTCGGGCGCCGGCGCCGGCAGTGGCGGCGGTGCCGGCAGCGGCGGCTCGTCGGCTGCCGCGGATGCCAAGGCGCAAGCTAGCGGCAACGCCGCGTCCGCCGCAGCCGTGAAAGACGAGGACGGCCAGCGGCAGGCGCTCGAGGTCAACGGCGCGCGCCTCTCGCTGAAGCGCAATCACCAGTCGCCGCGCCAGCGGCCCTCCGGGATGGAGGAGCGGCACGAGTCGTTCTGCTACTGCAAGAAGGGCTCGGTGGGCAACATGATTGCGTGCGACGGCGACGCGTGCGAGATCGAGTGGTTCCACTGGGACTGCGTAGGGCTGACCGAGGACCCAAAGGGGTCCTGGTACTGTCCGCAATGCCGCGAGAAGATCAAGAAGCAGGCAAAGTAGGTCGGCTCCGTAGCGCAGCTTGGCCACACGGTCTAGTTGCAGGAGCCTGCCCCAGCTGCTCTGCAACACTGTTTTATAGCGTCATTGAGTGCGGCTAGCTAGCGCTGCGCATTGACCTAACGATTAGGCGAACGGCATGGCCGCCGTCCTTCGCCAATTGGCGCGGGCAACCCACTGGTGAGCATGTCGCCAAGTCTCCCCTATTTATTCGACGTATTACTGTGCCATGTATATACTCAGACGTGTGCGCACGTTTAATCAGCATCATGAAAAACCCCTATTGTCTGCACATCCCGCGCGCCGTTGAGCCCTGGCATCGCGCCTGGCGGCCGCTCGAAGCGGTTTTCTGGACTGCGCTGTGCATCCCGTTCATAGCAACAGAAACACAGCTCAAGCCTGTAAGAGGTTTCTCAGTAGTGCGTTTATTTTTTTTATTTTTTAATTTATTTTTTTTATTTCTTCTTTCCCGCGCACAGACTGCCTGCGGCCTCAACCCGGAACACTAAGGGCTGGGAACCCCAGCGCCATACGGCCGTTACTGCGCTGCCCATCCCCCTTCCCTCCTCACATCTTCAGATCCCTCACACCAGAACGCGCGCGACTGCCTTTAGCGGCCCCGACTACACCCAATTGCGCAGCGAACATCTCCTCCCGCACGGAAATTGCGCGCCCTTCAGACTGACTAGAATCATATAGACCGGAACCCCGATGGCATTGATAGGCGAAACGCCCACGGTCGCGTCCGTTTCGACGCTTGTGCGCGCGAGCAGCGGCGCCGAGCTGCAGCAGGCGCTCGACGAGGTGATAGCGAACACAGACGGGCCCATCATGACGAATCTGGTGGCAAACCTCGTCACGCGGCCGAAAGTGCTGGAGTACCTCACGCCCGAGCGGCTTGCCGAGAAGTTTCCGCTGTTGCGCGCCAAAAGCGACCCGCAGTTCGTCGCGCTGTCGTGGCTTGCCGACGAGTCGGACACGCTGCGCGAGCCAATTCTGCGGCTCATCGCGGAGGCGCCCATGTCGCGCTCCAGCCTGACCGTCTACAGCCGGCTGCTGGCGAAGCAGAAGTACGACGTCACGACGATGCCGGACGACGTGCTGAAGCAGGTCGTGCTGTGGCTGCAGCACGACCCCAGCGGCAAGGACAACGAGCACTGGGAGACGCTTGCGATGCTGGTCGTTACGGCCGGCGCCGCGACCCACGAGAACGCGATCCGCAGCTTCGTGCAGGACACGCTCGACGGCCATTTCGAGAACGTGAACGCTGCGTACGCCGTGATAGGCGCCACGCACACGCTCTACCCGCAGCTCGTGGACTCCGTGTGGGACATGCCAAGCCGCGTCGCTAGCGCGGCGTCGAGCCGCGCGGCTAGCGAGCCGCCGACGGAGCCCATGGCCAAGCTGTTGTCCGACAGCAAGCCCAGCGAGAACGACGGCCAGTCTAGTGGTGAGCCCAAGGACGAGCCTAAGGACGAACCCAAGGACACGGCGGAGGCCAAGCCAGCTGAAAGCAAGGCCAGCAAGAAGAAAAACAAGAAGAAGGCTAAGAAGGCCAACAAGAACAACGAGGCTAAGGCCGGCGATGCAGAGTGTGCCGCCACTGGAGCCGACGATGGTGATGCTGGGGCCGGTGAAGCCGACGCCGACGCCGACGCCGAGACAGGTGAGGCCGACGCCGCCGCCGGCGACGCTAGCGCCTCTGCGGAGACTGGCGGCGCCGCCGACACCCAGCCCAAGAGCGAAGCGCCGCGCAGTAGCGGCGCCGCAGCCGTCGCCAAGCCCGTAGTGAACCCCGCGAAGCTGCAGCTTTCAGACGACTTCATGCGCATGCTCTCGCGGCTCGCGAACAACCGTGAGCACCGCGAGAAGATCCAGGCTAAGTACGCGCCCGTAGTCGCGAAAGAGGTGGAGAAGAGCGGCAGCCTGCTGGCCGCGGTCGTGCAGGCCAAGCTGCTGGCCGGCACGACAAGCCAGACGGGTTCGATTGAGGACGCCTCGAAGCAGCTCGACCAGCTGTCCGAGCGGTTCTTCGAGTCCGACCTGAACGACGTGTCGCTCGAGGGGCTTGCCTGCACGGCCTCGCTGACCAGCACGCGGAACCGCATCGCGCTGCAGCCGGCGAACGAGAACTCGGTGCTGTCTAGGCTCGTGAAGCTGCTGAAGGCGAAGCCCGCCATTGTGGCCTACGCCGCGCTCGCCGTTCTCGTCAACCTCGCGCGCTTCCCTATCAAGCCGACGCAGGGCGAGCAGGAGCAGACCCAGCTGCGCATCCAGGCGCTGGGCAAGTCTGTGTTCGATCTACAGCGCGAGAACGACATCGCGGACGACGCGGTGAAGAACGAGGCGCGCGAGCTCAGCGGCCGCATCTGCGACGGCGTGCTGGCCACCTCGGTCCTCTCGTGGATCACGCTCAACGCCACGCACTTCAGCGTGGCCGCGCACGAGCAGCTCGCCTACCTCATTCGCGAGCTCACGGCGCACCAGGAGAGGCACCGCCGCGAGAAGCTGTCCCGCCAGGGCGCGTGCGTCATCGCCATGTACCTGTGGGCGAAGGACAAGCCCGCGCGGCTCGAGCCGCGCATCCGCTCCGTCGCGGCCGCCTCCATCGCGAAGATCCTGGCGACTGTCGAGCCGCTGATCGCGCTCACGGACAAGGTGGCGAAGTCCGTCGTGGTGCCGCCGCTCTGCGCGCAGATCGACAACGAGCACTCGGACCGCCCCAACCTCGAGACGTTCGAGGCGCTGCGCGCGCTCACGAACCTCGCCAGCATCGACGACCACCGTCTGCGCAACGTCATCGCCAAGCACGCGTGGCCGCGCCTCCCGCAGGCACTCAACTCCGAATTCCTGCAGATCCGCCGCTCGTCCCTCGAGCTCATCTGCAACCTCATGAACGTCGCCTTGAGCGCGGAGCACTTCCTGCAGAGCACGCACCTCTCGCGCGGCATGCTCAGCCTGCTTGGGCGCAGCCTCACCGTTGACGACCGCCCCAGTCGTCTCGCTGCCGCGGGCGCCCTCGCCATCTTGTCAAACTGGGAGACCGCGGCCGAACACATCGGGCACAACGACTGCTGCATCGAGGGCATCACGAGCGCACTGGGCCAGTATTCGGACGACGACCCGCTGCTGGTCCGGATCCTGATGTGCCTGAATACGATCATCATCCTCACGACGAAGGAGCGCGACGATGAGGTCGTGGAGAAGATTGTGTTTAACCAGGGCCTCGTCAACCTCGAGTACATCGTGGACACCGTCGACCCCGTCGAGCACGACGAGGTCACGCGCATGGTGCTGCAGTGCATCAAGCTGATAGCCATGTACAAGAGGAGGAATGGCGAGGAGTGAGCGGCGCGAGCGAACGGCGCGAGTGAGCGCCCGGCGCGACCGCCGTGCGCCATCGCGGCCGCGGCGCACTTCTTCTGCAACTAATCGGATACCCACTTCTCCTGCGGCCGCATCTGTACATTTATATAGATCATCTTCAATCACATACATTGATGAAATATATTCACATGCCTAAACATGAACACGTTCGTTTATATGATCAGATATGTGTATATATATGTGTACATGTACGTGTACATATTTTGCCTCAGCGTGCGGACTCTCACGCGTGGTCGCTGATATCGTGCAGAGAGGTCTGGAAGATCTTGCCTGGGTTCAGAATGAAGTTCGGGTCGAGCGCCGTCTTAATCTGGCGCATGAGCGCGATCGTCTCGGGGCCGACCTCCTCCAGGAGGTACTGGCGCTTGCCGGCCCCGACGCCGTGCTCGCCCGTACACGTCCCGTCGAGCTCGAGCGCCCGCTGCACGAGCTGGTGCGCCACGAGCTCGGCCGCCTCCTTTTGATGGACGGGGTCGTAGGCGATGAGCAAGTGGAAGTTGCCGTCGCCAACGTGGCCCACAACCGAGGAGATGATGCCGGCGTCCTTGACGTACTGCTTCGAGTCCACGAAGATCTGGCTCAGCTGCGAGATCGGCACGGCGACGTCGGTTGTCCACATAACGTGGTCGGGGAACGCGCCCTGCACGCTCCAGAGCGCGTTCTTGCGCGCCGACCACAGCTCCGCCGACTCGTCCGCGTTGCTCGCAAAGTCGAACTTCAGCGAGCCGTGCGTCTCGGCGATCTCCTTCACCTTCTCAATCGAGCTGTCGATGACCGTGTTCGTGGCGCCGGCGAAGCGCAGCAGCAGCGTGTGGCGCTCGTCCCACTTGCGCTCGGTCGTGCCGGACGCGTTGATGATCTTCATCTGCTCGTCATCCATCAGCTCGATGGCGTTGACGGGCAGGCCGGCCTTGAGCATGTCCTGCACGGTGTCTGTGGCGTTCGAGATCTGCGGGAACGTCAGCAGCCCAACGCGCGACTGTGCCGGCACGGGGCTCAGCTTCAAAGTGATCTCGGTCACGATACCGAGCGTTCCCTCCGAGCCCACAAAGAGCTCGTTCAGGTTGTAGCCGGCGCTCGACTTGCGCGGGCGGCGCTTCGTCTTCACAATAGACCCATCAGCGAGCACGACGGTGAGGTTGATCACGTTGTGCCGCATGGGCCCGTAGTAATACGCGTTGATGCCCGACGCGCCCGTGTTGACCATGCCCGCGATTGTCGCGCCGGGGCCCGCGTCCGTGCCGAACATAAGGCCGTGGTCGCGCAGCGTGTCGTTGAGCTCCTCCCAGCCCACGGCGGGCTGCACCACGGCGTCCAGGTCGTTGTCGTGCACGGCAAGAATGCGGTTCATGTTCGACACGTCGAGCGAAATCCCGCCGTACACCGGCGTGAAGTGGCCCTCCAGCGACGTGCCGCCACTGTAAGCGGTGACGGGGATGTGGTAGCGGTTGGCGATCTTCAGGACCTCAGAGACCTGCTGCGTTGACGCGGGAAGCACAACCGCCGAGGGAACCTCCTCTGGCCGCGGGTGCCGCGTCTGCCAGCTCGAATCTGCATGCTCCCTGCGCATATCGAGGTCCGTCGTGACGTTTGCGTCGCCGACGATGGCGCGAATCTGCTGCAGAGCCTCGCTGACCTCGGCGTCCGAGGCGTACTCGAGCGCCTCGAGCGCAGACACGGGGCGCACACTGCTGGCGGCGCCCAGCTTGGACGACGACGCCGCCGTTGACCGCTCTGACTTTGAGCCGAGGAGCGCGTACGTTGCAGCGATGCCCGCAGCGGCGCCGCCGGCAAACAGCAGCGCGCCGCGGGACGAGCGTTGTGGGCCTGGGCCTGGCGACGCCGAGGTGTATGCCCGCCTTAGGCCGCGGCTCGACCGCGGCCACTGCAGGACGCTCCGCGCGCGCAGCACGCGCGCCGACGAATTGATCAGTTTTTTGAGCATCGCCTCGTCTTCCGCTTCGTGTCAAACACTTAGCGCGAGGAACCTGCGAGCGGTGGAAAGAGCCGGCAAACTCGTCTCAAGCCAGCGTCCCTATCTATTGGCGAAATAAAGCGGGGTAAGGGCGTCCCCTAGCACATAATTCCGACCTGGGCTGAGGTTATGCACGCGAGCGCCAACGTTCCTAAACATGCAGGCGCCAGCGACCAATAGCAGCGTCCGAGCGCCGAATGGTGCGTTCAACAGTGTGGCTGCGGGGACAGGATGCTCGCTGGAGCAATACGAGCAGCCTGCGAGCAGCAGCCTGCACCTAGCAGATGTGCTGCCGTACTTTGAGCCGTATTGGACTCAACGATATCACGCATGCATGTGTGCCCTCGCGTTGCCAAGCGGCACGACGAGCTTCGTTCCAGCGACAACTAACTATATTTATCAAGCCATTATTTAGCAGCCACCTAGTTCAAAATCTGCATGACCTTTTCGTAAATCGTGAAGACGATACCACCGCTCAATACGAGCCGGCCGAGCCGCGCCGTGGAGCCTCGCCACAGGGCCCGCACGCCGTCCTTCTTGACGACCGTACTGAAGCAGTTGAGCATGCCTGTGTACTCCTGCTTGGCGCCGATGGACTGCATGCGCGTCTTGACCGTGTCCACCGGCATGGTCGCGTAGACCGTGATAGTGCCCACAATGGCGCCGAGCGCGAACGTCTCGGCGCTGTTCAGGCCCGCGCCCTTCCGAGCCTCCCATGACGACCTCAGCGTCTGGTAGCTGCCCAAGCGGACCATTGAGTTCGCGGCCTGGCGTGTCGTGACCGGCAGCACGCCTCGGTAGAGCACGCCCGGGCCGTGGTCCTGTACCATCAGCCGGATGCCCCGGAGCCCTTGCCCACTGTACCTGCGGGCGCCCTGGCGGTCGTCGATGAGCGCTGTCTTGATGCTCTCGCCCGGTGTGAGGGCCACGACGCTCTCGAGCGCGCCGGCTAGCAGGCCCGCGACGGCGCCGCGCGCGACGCTGAGGTGGCCCTCGCTGTCCTTGAGATGGTTGCGGAAAAAGTCGAATCCCAGGAAGCGAACGCCGGCCTTTGCGGTGTTGCCGATCACGAACGGGAAGCAGCCCGCGTAGATGGCGCCGAGCCCGTCGGCGCGCGCCACGCTGTAGAGCAGGGAGATGGGGTTGGCCGGCCGCGCCGCGACGCCGGGCGCCGACCGCACGAGCTGCAGCCGCGTTTTCGCGAACTCGAAGGGGTAGGTTATGAAGGATTCGATGCCGCCCGCGGTCGCGCCGGCGATAAAGGATGCCGTCGATTTCTTGTCTTTCTCGCCCATCCCGTGTCTGCGCTGCTCGCTGCCGTTGAGTCACTTGCCAGTCTACCTCGTGCGCGCTGCTAGAACGAGGCGACGAGCCGTCATTTACAGACGAGTGGTTTAGGGCACCTGCGGCGGTGCCGGCCCGCTCTCGGAGCCAGGCCAAGAACTTTCGTTCACCTTAGAGCTTGCGCGTTTATTGATTAGACCTGGCTAAATTTGGCCGCTCCGTTGGGCTCTGCTCGGTGGTCGGCAGCGTGTGCTGAACGAGGAACGCACGCCTGGTGCCCCCTGGCTCGGTCTGCTCGCTGACTTTTCCGGGGAACGGTCATAAGCGAGTTGACCAAAATAGTCACGTGGGCGAAGTCACGACATTTTTCATTATGACGTGCGTATTTCTTGGGAGTGAGGTCTGGCGTGCGCGCTCGCCGGTTTGAAGCGCGCGGGCCCGCGACGCGCAGCCCTTGACCTTCCTGCGTGGCCTAAGGCGTGCACAACTGCAGACCACGCGCGCGCACTGAGCCTTTTTTTTGCGCGCGGAGGAACAGGAGCGAAGTTCTCCCCAATATTAGTGGTTGAAGAAAGAGTGCTGTAGGGAAGCACAGGACGAGGCACGCAATCAGGCACGGACACAGGCACGGAACGAGGTACGGAACCGGGTAGGCAGCATGGCGAAGAGCGTGAGCGACGCGGAAATACACACGCTAGAAACGATTCGCACGCGGAACAGCATGGCCGAGAGCGGCGACGAGCCCGACGCGGGCGCTGATCTGCATGCGGGCGCCGATGCCGACGCCGACGCCGACGCCGACCCGAACTCGTCCACGTCCTGCGTGTTGGTGTCCGACACGGAGGAGGCGCTGCCCGTTTCCGCGGCGCCTGCCGCCGCTGCCGCCGCTGTTGTCACGTCTGTTACCGCTGCGGGCCAGTCCCTGGGCGGCGTCGCGCCGCCGCAGGCGGCTGCGGCGTCGGTCTCGCACGAGCAGGCGCACGCCGGCGTGAGCCTCGAGACGGCGTGCCAGGAGGGCGACGTCGCGCTCGTCGAGCGGCTGCTGACGCCCGCGAACCTGAACAACGGCGGCCTGCACTACGCGGCGGCGCACAACCAGTGGCGCGTGTGCCAGCTGCTGGTGGCGCGCGGCGCCGACGTGAACTGCCGCATCAGCCCGCTGAACGCGACGCCGCTGCTGTGGGCCGCGCGCAGCGGCCACGTGTACATCGTCAAGCTGTTGCTGGACAACGGCGCCGACGCGCGCGTGGCCGACAGCTCGGGCTTCACGCTGCTGCATCTCGCGGTGCACTCGTCGAACGTGCTGATGGTGGCGTACGCCGTGCACCTCGAGCTCGACGTGGACCGGCCCGACGTGGGCAACCGCACGCCGCTGCACTGGGCGATCGTGCAGGGCGACCAGCTCAGCGTGGAGGTGCTGCTCAAGTCCGGCGCGTCGTCGAACCTCGCCGACGGCGAGGGCGCGCTGCCGCTGCAGCTCGCCGTGCACAGCGCGCAGTCCGAGTACATCGTGGCGCTGCTGCTGCAGCACGGCGCGGACCCGCAGGGCCAGGCGATCGACCTCGCGAGCGCGCCCAAGGCGTGGGCAAGCGGCTGCCGCCTCGCCGGGCGCCAGAGTAACGGCCTGCCCCTCAAGAGCCGGTTGCTGAGCCCCGAGATCGCGAAGGTCGTCACCTCGGCGACGCCGCTCGTCGTGGTCCCCGCGGCGCTCAGCCTGCCGGCCGCGCTCGACTCCGCTTTGCTTGGCGTCCCGCTGGCGCTGCTGCTCGCGTGGCTGGCCAAGCGCTGGCTCAGCAGCCACGTCATCCCGTACTGCTGGACCGGCGACAAGGCCGTGCTGCAGTCGACGCTGCTGGCGGGGCTCTTCGTGGCCATCTTCACCTCGGCCGCCACGTTCTGGGCGACGCGCGTGCTCGGCGCCGTGCTGCCCGAGTGGCCCTGGACCTCGATGCTCGTGCTCGTGCTCATCGGCGTCGTGGCCGTCTCGTACACGGGCTCGATGCTGATGGACCCGGGCAAGATCGAGCCGCGCTCGCTGGCCGCGCGGCTGACCGGCATGAACGACCTGCTCGAGCGCGGCCTCTTCGACAGCGTGCACCTGTGCATCCACACCTTCGTCGTCATCCCGGCGCGCGCGCAGTACGACTACTACCTGGAGCGCGTCATCTGCCGCTACGACCACTACTGCCCCTGGCTCTACAACGCGGTGGGGGTGCGCAACCACCGCCTGTTTGTCGTGTTTTTGCTGGCCGTCGCCGTCATCGTGCCCACGGCGGGCGCCCAGTACTACAGCTACGCGCAGACCCACGGCAGCTCCTCCTTCGCGAACGGCGCGTGCGCGCTCATCCTGCTGCAGGCCGTGTGGGTCTACGCGCTGACCGCCGTCCAGCTCTCGCAGCTAGCGCGCGGCGCCACCTCCTTCGAGGTCACGCACGCCAGCCAGCTCGCGCTGTTCCGGACGGACCCCCTCAAGGCCTACAGCTCCCTGCCGCGCGACCACCCGCGCGCGCCGGAGATCCTGGGCACGGCGGGCTCGTCGGCGTTCTCGCTGCGCAAGCACGCCGGCAGCGACGCGGGCCCGTCGTGCCGGCAGAAGGCCCCGCTGTGGATGCGCCTCACGGGGTTCAGCCAGGTCGCCGGCGCGTGGCGGCTGCTGCGCCACCGCGTCAACGTGAACCGGACAGACTTCGGCGTCGCCCAGAACTGCGCGGACTTCTGGTGCGCCGGCGGAAGCCCGCTGCGGCCCGACGGCACGGCTGCGGCCCTCGGCGGGAAGCCCGTCGACTACTCACGTCTCGTGCAGATCCCCTCGCACCCCGTGTCGGAGTCGGACCGCATCTTGCCATGACCTTCTCCCCTTTTTGCATATCTAGCGAGACTTCTGTACTTTATACTTATAGACTTCAACGCATACCTGGCTTCCATGCAATTCCGCGTTCTGTGTATGCTGCGCAGCCCGCGCGAACGCAGCGAACCCTTGCCTGTACCGCTTGGTGGATAATTGGCATATGCAGGTGTACAAGTAGGGGGAGCGCGAACGCCCGCGATCGCCTGCGAACGACGCTACCACCCAAGCTTGTGCACCGCTCTCTTTCGAGCCTCCTCCTTCCGCTTCGGTTTCCGAGCCCGGCTCACTGCAAAACGGGCGCCGCGGTGTGGGTGTGGGGCGTGAGATGACCGCCGGCCTTGCTTGCCCGGTGTGCAGCGACAGCGTCGATACGCTGCAGCAGCTCAATGAGCATCTCGACCGCAGGCACCCCGTGGACGGGAGCGGCGAGCCGGGTGCTCAGAACGGCGGCGGACCTGGCGGCGACAGTCACGCCGTAGCCGCCGCCGGCGGCAGCGACCGCAGCGGCGGCAGCGACCGCGCCGGCGACCGCGCCGGCGCGGTTGTTGTGGACAAGACCGCTCGCTTCAGACGGCTGCGCAAGCGGCACGTCGACCGCATGGCGCTGACGCGCACGAAGCTGGAGATCCGCCTCGTGAAGCTGCTCACGGGCCTGCAGGCCCTCGCGAACACGAAGAGCGCCGAGCTCACGATCTGGAACCGCCGCGACGTCGCGGCCATGCGCCGGTTCGAGACCGAGCTCGTAAACTGGGAGGACGACTCGGTGTTCGAGCGCTGCCGCTTCTGCGGGCAGCGCTTCTCGTTCTTCGTGCGCAAGCACCACTGCCGCGTCTGCGGCCTCGTCACCTGCGGCGACGTCGAGCGCGAGTGCTCCCTCGAGGTCCCCGCGCGGCTGCTCGCCGCCAAGCTGCCGGACCTGCGCGAAAACTACCCCGGGATCGGCGCCGTCACGACAGACTACCCGGTCCGCGTCTGCACGCAGTGCCGCTCCACGCTCTTCGCGCACCGCAACTATCTCGCCGAGGCGCGCGCGGACCCGCCCCGGATGTTCCGCCTGCACGCGCAGCTCGAGAAGCTGCAGGCGCAGGTCCTCGGCCTGTTGCCCCAGTTCGAGGAGCTGCTGCTCGCGCTGTCGACGAACGCCGTCCCGCGAGAACACATCTCGCGCGTCAGAGACTCGCGGCGCGCGATCCTGCAGCTGTTCTCGAAGTACGAGGTGCTCATGCGGCGCATCAGCGAGGTGCCGGTCGAGACCGAGACCGAGACGCGCGTCCGCAACAACATCCTGGCCAAGGCCAAGGAGTTTCTCGAGACCACCATGCTGCCGCTGCAGAGCCTGCCGCAGTCGCTGCAGTACAACGAGCCGGCGCCGCGCAACAAGGCCGCGGCGGGCGCGCTCCAGAACCAGCTGGTCGTGCTCGAGGAGCAGCGGTTTCTGCTCGAGCAGCAGATACGCGCCGCCAAAGCGGACCGCCATTTCGATGCGCTGCCGCCGCTCGAGGCCTCGCTCGACGAGATCTCTTCCGAGGTGCAGAGGCTCTCGACATCCCTAGGACAAGACGCGCCGTCTACATAGCGTCGCTGCTGCTGCTGCTGCTGCTGCTGAAAGCGGCTACTATTTATTGTACTTGCCTCCCCCAGTCTGTGGGCTTGGTTGGAAATAATAAGTGTTCGTGAATGATATAAATCTGCATTACTGGTGGGGCTCATACTTTAGTCTTTTTCATATATACATGGTGAACGTGGAGGGGTGGGAAGAGGAGCGACGACGCTGCCGCTGCCGCTGCTGCCGCCGCCACCACCGCCACTGTGCCGCCATCAGGCTCCGCTCCTCTTCTTCTCGTACATCTGCCGCAAGCTAGACGACGAGACTTTATGCTTAGAGGGCCAGTAATTGCGCACGTAGGACCACAGATGGTTCCGGCGCCGGCGTTTCAGGTCTCCGGGCGCCTTCGCTACCTCGGAGGATATGTGGTCGCCGACGGACAGAAGATCGCGCTTCAGAATGGCCGAGTAGTCCTTGCGGTCCATGCCGGCAGGCATGCCCTTCCGCAGGCGCTGCAGCGCCGGCTGGATGCTCCGCATGTGGTGCGAGCACTCCTTCTCGTCCATGCTCGCGTACTCGTTCTCGTCCTCGACGTCGTTCGCATGAGTTGCTGAGTGAGCCTTGTCCGCTTCCTTTTTCGCGGGCTCCTTGGGCGCTAGCTTTTTCGCCTCCTTCTTTCGCGGTTTCGCGTCCTTTTTGTCCAGCTTGGACTTCTTGGCGGGCCGCACGACCTCCGCGGGGGAGCCCGACCTCGAGCTGGCCTTGCGCTTCGACCCGTCCGAGCTGAAGCTGCCGCCGGACCCGTTTAGCATGGATTCTTCGTTGTGAACGTCAGTATTGTCAAAATCTCCTCTTAGTACGCAGATCAGATAGTCCAGCCTACGACCGAGATGTATCGAGCTCGGTGTGGGCGCCTTTTTCTTGAGCTGCTTCGGGTCCTTCTTGTCGCTGCTACCGCTCGGCGTGCTGCCCGCGGCACTGGCGCCTTCTTCTGCGTCCGCCGCTTCTTCTTTCTCCTTCTTGGAGTTCTTCTCGCTTTGCGTAGCGCTATTGTCTGCGCCGGCATCCCGCGATGCAGAGGCAGACGAAGAAGGTGGTGGCTTGGCTGTGCCGCTACCTTCCAGTTTGACTTTATCCGCGGCCGCCGCTCCCTTCGTCAGCCGCTCCTCATCTTTCGCATCGAGGAACATCTTCCCGCTCAGCTTGAGCGTGGGGTCGTCCCGCATCAGGGCCCACGCACCGTAGCCGTACTTCCTGGCACCCAACAGCAAGTGTGAGTCCTCGACAATTGACCACGATACGGTCCAGTCGTTCACGCCTTTCACTTTCTTATTGAGTCGCCAGGACGGCGTACTGAAGGGCACGTTCTCGCGCAGCACGCGCATATCCTTGGGCCGCTGCAGTATGAGGTCGGCATTGAGGTTTCGCACGTTGCGGAAGTCGAACAGAATGGCTTTGTTCTTCTTTTTGCGGATTAGTGCGCTCACCATCGCCTGGTCCCCGCCCTTTTCCTTGGCCTCCTCTTCGGCCTCGGTCGTGCGCTTGGCGCTTTCGGCTTCCAGCGCGTGCTCAGCCGCAGCGACCATCTCAGCCCAGTTCTTTTTAACGGCCTCAGGGCGCCGCGTGGGCAGGTTGCCGTCTTGAAAGAGGTTCTTCCACTGCGTGTCGAGATCGCCAAATCTAAGAACTGCCCGGTAGAGGGCTCGGATCTCTTTTTCCGTGAGCGTCTTTGGGCCGCGGTCTTTCTCCTTGTCCTGGTCTGCATCGCCGTCAGCATCGTCCTCCAGCTTCCAGTCTGCAGTTGCGCGCGTCTTGCGGCGTTGCGACATCTCGATCTGCTTCTGCAAGAACTCCTCGTCGCGCCGCTTCTTTTCTTGCTCCTTGATCTGTTTGAGCTCCTCAGCGGGGATGATCTCATCCCAGGTGAGATCTGCCTTGTAGTCTGTGACCTCGAATTGCTTCAGGAACTCCTCACCGCCGAGGTGGGACTGCATGTCGCCCAGGTCCGGGGTCGTGTCGTGGTCTTCGGCATGATCGAGAACATCGTCCAGGTTCAGAGCCTCCAGCTTCTTCTGGTTGTTGGAGGCCTGGAACATGCTGGCCGCGCCGAACTTCAGGATCTCGCTGAGCTCGCTCGTAGACGGGGGGTCTGCGGCGTTGCCTTGCTTGTCTGTAGTGGTGGTGCCCAGGCTGATGACCGCGTACTCGAGAATCATCTTTTTTCGAGCGCGCTCCAGCACCTGCTCCTCCACCGTGTCTTTGGCCACGAATCTATATATCATGACGTGCTTCTTCTGCCCAATGCGGTGCGCACGAGCCATTGCCTGTAGATCGGCCTGGGGATTCCAGTCCGAGTCGAAGATGATGACGGTGTCCGCCGTCATCAGATTGATGCCCAAGCCACCGGCACGCGTGCTGAGCAGGAACACAAAGTCGGGGGATCCCGCCGCGTTGAAGTGGTCGATGGCGAGTTTTCGCTTATCGCTGCTCACAGTTCCGTCGAGCCGCTGGAACTGCAAGCCTCTGAGCTGCAGGTAGTCGGCCAGAATGTCGAGCATGCGAACCATCTGCGAGAAGATAAGCACGCGATGGCCATCCTTGCGCAGCCGGCCCAGCAGCTTGTCAAGCAGAACCATCTTGCCCGAGTTCATGATGAGGCCCTTGAGCATCTCCTCTTTCGTGGCGTTGCTCTCTTCGCGGCCGATGCTTCGGAAAAATTGCTGCTCCGCAACCGGAAAGAGGTACGGGTGATTGGATGCCTTTTTGAGTTCTGCCATGACGTTGAGGAGATTCATCTGGTTCCCGGAAGACGCACCTTGGTTCAGCGCGGCGTAATTTCGGGATATGATGTTGGTGTAGTAGCCCGTCTGCAGGTCGCTGAGCTCGACTCTGAGGATGCGTTCGGTTTTGGAGGGCAGACTCTTCTCGACATCCTTCTTCAGCCGCCGCAGGATGTACGGCTTGAGTTGGTTGTGCAGCTCTCTTATGTAGCCCTCCTGGGCTTCTCCGGCGTTGGCGTCGAAGTCCTCGATCTTGGAGTGGTCGATGATGCCGGCGCCCGGCATAAGGAAGTCCACGAGCGCGGCGAGCTCACGGAGGTTGTTCTGCAACGGCGTTCCTGTGATGAGAAGCTTATTAGCCACACGAAAGCTGAAGAGAGCTTCGTACAGAGCAGACTCGGAATTCTTGAGCCTGTGCGCTTCGTCCACGGCCATGAACTGCCATCGGATGTTGCCGAGCACATCGCGGTCTTTAAGAATGTACTCGTACGTTGTGATCAGGACGTTGAACTTCGGCTTTAGGTTGACGGCGTCGGGGTTGACCCAGAACTCGTAGTTGCGGATGGCCTCGCGCGATTGAGAGTTGCCGAGATAGACGACGTAGTTGATGTCTGGCGACCACGCATCGAAGGTGTCCTGCCAGGAATTGATGGTGGAGAGGGGGACGACGACGAGGTGTGGCCCGTTCTGTTTGCGCGAGTAGATGAGCCACGACAGAAACGCGACGGTCTGGACGGTCTTACCCAGACCCATTTCGTCGGCGAGGATCCCGTTCTCGTTGCGCGACCACAGGAAGGCCATCCAGTTGATGCCGGTGAGCTGGAAATCGCGCAGTTTGTAGTTGTCGGTTCCGTCGCCGATGTACTCGGGCTGCGCGTTCAGCTTCGTGAACTTGGGGCGCTGCGACGCCGCGTACGAGACGGAGTGCTGCGGCAGAATGCGCGAGTTTTGGCGGTGCTGGTACTTTTCGACGAGCTCGGGCGCGATCTCGGCGATCTCCTCGGCGTCCTCCCAGGTACAGCTGTCGTACGCCAAGCGGTTCCACTTCACGAGGTACTGGAGGGTGTCGTGGCGTTCGCTGACGATGATGCGCTCCGGCCGCTTGAACTCCTCGAGGGCATCGCGCTGGCGCGTGCGCTCGATGTCCATGGCTTCGACGTCCTCCGCGGTGGTGTAAGGGTCCGTGCGCACGCTCTGATCGGCGAGCAGCTGCCTGATGTAGTTTTCAACGCGCTTCGAGCCCTTGAGCTGCTTCAAATCGATCCAGCGCTCCCACGAATTATGCAAATGCGACTTCTGGGCCCACTTGACGAGGAACTCTAGCGACTCCTTCGGGTTCTCGTACGGGTCGCCCACGCTGAGGAACGGGCGCGCGTCGAGCAGCGTCTCGATTTGGGGCCGATCGTCGACCTCCTCGACGTAGGCGGCGGCGCGCGAGTCCGCGTCACTGTCGTCGAGCTCGGAGTCCTCGTCGCTGCTTTCTTCCTCGGACTCACTCTCAGACTCCTCCGTCTCGTCGTCGTAGAAGCTGCCGCGTCGCTGCTGCGCCGCGCGACGCGCCTGCGGCGTCTGGCTGCGCGAGCGCGCTGCTGGCCCGCGACGGCCCGCTGCAGCGGGCCTCCTGGCAGCCGATTGAGCTGGCGCGCGGCGCGCGGGCCGGCGTCGCGCGCCGTAACCCGCGTCGCTGCCCGACTCGTCGCCGGAAGACAGGCCCGCGTCTGCGTCGCTCACGGCAGCCCCGTCGCTGCTGTCGTCCCAGCGACGCTCGTCGTCGCTGTCTGCGTTGAACGCGGTTCTCCGGCGGCTCGGCCGCAGCCCGTACAGCGCCGCGAGCTGCGGGTCCTGCCGGATACCGTCAATGTCAATATCCGACATCGAGTGTACGTGAAGAGGATGATGACAAACTAGGTTTTTACCAGGCGCGAGTGACGATCTCCAGTCTCATCAGCGAGCGTGGGGGACCGCGCCATCGCGCGCCAGACGAAAACTTGCCGCGCTGTGCCTGTGCCGTTGATTGCACAAGTGCGGCGCTCCTTGAACGGAATTTGGGTCGAAGCGGTCTTGCATAGTCCCTTGGGCCATCCACGCGGCGTGCGTCGAAGTGGCCTGACTGGCTGACTAGGCCGTCGACATCTCGTCTTTATCGCGAATACATAGTATTTAAAGTCCGTTTGCACGGTTTGGTCTCTGCCGAGCCCATGTTCTGTCCACCAATATAAAGTGAGCACGGCTGCGCTCAGAGCGCGACGCTCTGCGCTGGGGCCCTTTAACCACGCGGTTTGATTAAGTCGAGTCTCGCGTTGTCGAAGCCCCTATCATGTAGGATCGCAGCTGCCTAGCCCTGATGGGAGTTGGCGGACTCGACGCGTCTGTAATGGCGCGGAGGACCTGCAGGCCTCCTCCCCAGGCGGCGAGGCGTGACGGAGGCGCGATGGGGGTGCAACCAGGCGCGACTGGGCGCCACGAGGCGCGACGAGGCGCCACGAGGCGCTTGCCCCTCTGACTAGAGCTAAGCATGTGTTAATTGTATAAGTAATAAATTTCACCAGCTTTAGGCGAGGTTCATGTCCTACCTTCAATTGCTCATAGCGTCCCGAACTCGGGCGGGCAGCGAGTCTGGATAGCACTTTCCAATACGTCTAAGCTAGCTCTATCTAATTATAAACGTAATGGGGGTTTACGAGGTGCTGGCACAATTGTGGCACATCAGACCAGCTGATTGTGTTGTGTGTCAGACCACCCCCCGGTCAGCTGCAAGCAGCTCGCCGCGCCCGTCTGCGCCGCCTGACGCAGCGCGCGCGACTTTTCGACTCGCGCGGGCTCGCGGCCTCCTCCATCCTTCTCCCGGACGCTGGCTGCACGTGACCGCAGATGCCACAGGCTGCGTCCGTCTCGACACCGCGCCCGCGCCCTGCGGCCGCATTCCCTGCGAGAGAGCCCGGAACAGGCCAGCATGCAGCACGCAGTTCGCGCGAGCAGCGTGTAGACGAGCTCAATCGCCAAGCGACGAGTCTGCGAGCCGCTTAAAGCATCGTTTGCACGTCGTTGCCCGGAGGCGCCGGCTGCTGCGGCAGCGGCGCGCCGAGCGCTAATTCGACGCTTGCTCTGCCGCGATAATACTCCGCAACCGCGGCGATCCAGATTCGGCCGTGCCTAAGACATACATATTCTAGTACGTAGCAATAAATCGAGGCGTCGCCAACTCTCTGCGAAACTCTGCGCGCCCGCCAGCCGCGCCATGGGGGTGGGTCGGCGCCCCAACGGGGCCCAACGGGGGGGTGCCCGCTGTAGGTCCCGCCATAGGTGGACAGGGCCGGCCTGCGGCCGAGGTGGAAATGCAGGGAACCAGCTGGAAGCAGCGCGGCCCTGAGCGCGTGACTCCACGTGGGCATACGGGGTGGTGTCGATTGTGCCCCCAAAGCGTGCGCTATCAGTCGCCGGCGGCGGCATGGGCCTAACCCTAGCGTGATGAGTCGACGCTCGGGCGGTGGTCCACCCCGGGCTCGAGCGTAATTCTGGTGGGGGGGTTGAGGGCGGCTGGCACAACGGTTGCCGGTCACGCCTTCCGAGTAAACACATATAACAAGCTGACCCACGCGATCGCCCTCCTGCTTCCGCCAAGGCAGTACACCGCGCGCGCGATCCCCCAACAAAAAGACGAGTAGGCTGAGATAGACTAAGGGAGTCGCTCACGGAGACTCGAAAGCGCAACGGCGTAAGGACGACGTGACCGATCCCCCCTCCCTTCCACTACAACCACCCGCGGCCTTCTTACGACCACAACCACCCCTTCCGTGCTCTTCGTCCTTGAGTCTGCTTGCGATTGTCTATTTTGCAAGCTCTATACCACCAAGGGAACCAGAGGAACCAAAAGGAACCAAACGGAACCCAAAAGGACATCAAAGGAACATAAGAACACTTAAGGATCCCACAGGAACCTGAGCAACCTCACAGGAACCTGAACAACCTGAGGAACCAAGACGAAACCAGCTAAAGTTTCGCTCAAGGTACCGACCAGCACACACCCCTTCTTACACTTATACACTTGTGTGGTCATCCTTTAGACATTTTTGGAGATGGCTGCTGCCACGCTGAACCGCACGGCAGCGCCCGCTGCGGCTGCCCCGCCTTCTCTTCTCCTGCCCGGCGCTGGCGCCTCGGCACTGGACAAGTACCAGCTGGTCTCAATTTTGAACGAGGGCTCTTACGGAGTCGTCGAGCTCGTGCGGCAAGTCACGACGAGCCGGCTGTACGCGGCGAAGCGCGTGTCGCTGAGCCTGAGCTCGCGCGCCGAGATCGACGACGAGATCCGCGTGCACGAGCGCGTGTCGAAGCACCCGCGCGTGGTGCGCCTCGTCGACCACTTCCTCGACGAGCCGCGCAACGAGTACGTGCTCATTCTGGAGTACTGCTCCGGCGGCGATCTGCACGACGCGATTGCGCGCGGCGAGCGGCCCTCGCCCGAGGGCCTGAAGCGCATCATGCTGCAGCTGCTCGACACGCTTGAGTTCTGCCACGGCATGCACATCTACCACCGGGACGTGAAGCCCGAGAACATCTTTCTGCAGCACAACGGCAACATCAAGCTCGGCGACTGGGGGCTCGCGACGACCGCCGAGCAGTGCGCGGACTTCGGCACGGGCTCGGAGCAGTACATGGCGCCGGAGTGCTTCGACCCCAGCGCGCAGACGTACAACGCCGCGCAGGCCGACATCTGGGCCGCGGGCATCGTGTTTCTGAACGCGCTGTTCGGGCGCAACCCGTTCAAGCAGGCCACCGCGCGCGACCCGCTGTTCACGGACTTTGCGTCGTCGCGCGAGAGCCTGTACGACATCTTTCCGACGCTGACGCACGACGTTTTTGTCGTGCTGCGCCACTGCCTCACGCTCAACCCGGAGCACCGCAGCATCTCGAAGATGCGCCAGGCGCTGCTCGCCGTTCAGAACTGGACGACGGACGACGAGCTCGAGCAGCTGCACCAGCACCAGCACAGCACCAGCCAGCACCCGCACCAGCGCCTGCACACACCGGCCGGCGCGTCGGCCGGTGCATCGGCCGGTGCCGCCGCTGGCGCGAAGCGCAGCTCCGAGGCCGAGCTGCGCGCCAAGGTCGTGCGCGAGCGCACGGCGGCCGTGCCCGTCGTGCACAAGCCCTTCCGCGTGCCCTCGGCGGTCGCGCAGTCGCTCAAGACCCCGGCGACGCCCTGGGACCGCCGCAAGATGTACACGCCGCCGACGTCGCGCAGCCAGCAATGGTCGCGCCCGTCGAGCTACGCGCACTCGTTCCTGCCGCGGCACCTCGAGGAGCCCGAGGCCGAGAACGAGCTCAGCAGCGAGCTCAGCCGCAAGCTCCACGGCGGGCTCCGCGGCGGGCTCGCAGACGACGAAGAAGAGGACGAAGACGAAGAGGACGCCGACGACGACGAGTTCTCGGCGTCTTCTCCTTCCTCTTCGGCGTCCTCGGCCGAGCTGGCCGCGTCCAAGCCGCCGGCCTACGACGCAGGCATGTTCTCCATGGACGACGACGACCACCCGCCCCTGCACACCTCGCATCACCCGCATACCTTCCATCACGACCCTGACGACCCCACTCGGCAGCGTGCGCCGCGCGAGCTGCGCGCGCCTGCTGGACATTCATTCTCGCCACGGCAGCGCAGCCCCGCGGCGAGCCGCGCCGGCGGCCTGGCCGGCCGCGGGGAGGCCCACGCTGACGCGCGTCGCGCCGCTGCCGCCAGCGACAGCCGCCGCCCGTTCCACAGCGCGGACCTCCTCCTTCATGCCGTGCGGCACGACCATCTCGACCACCTGAGCGACGACGACGGCAGCGTCTGGCCGAGCACCGGCCACCGGCGCGGCGCTGCGCCGCAGCTCGCGCCGCAGCTTCCGCCGCCGCCACCTCACCACAACCACAACAACAATTACCACCCGCAACACCAGCACCACCAACAACACCATCATCATCAACAACATCATCATAACCATGGCGGCCACCACGGCCACCACGCCGACCAGCACGCGCCGCCGCACGCGCAGCCGCAAGCCATGCAGCCGCGCGAGCAGCCGCGCGAGCAGCCGCACGCGTGGTCGGGGCACCGCAATCGCAAATATACGTCTATGTACAAATGAGCTGGCTATCCGGCTTCGCCATATACTCCACGTTACGCAAGATATGTAGCAGAATGGTCTCGCAGCGCGGGTCGAACCCGAACTCGAACGAGCCCGCGAGCACGGGGAACTCGTGCGGCAGCAGCCCCAGGCTCTCGATGAGCCGCCCCGGCTCGAGCGAGACGGCCGGCGCGCCGTCCGCCACGGGTGCGCGCGTCGGCGCGCTGTCCGGCAGCACGGACCGCCAGTGGATCCACAGGCGGCGGTCCTCAACGACGGCGTGCTCGGTCAGCCGCAGGCTGACGATGCTCAGCGTCGAGCCCGTGGGGATCAGCCACGGGATCGCGCCGAGCTGGATCATCTTCTGGATCGTGCGGTACGCGCGCGCGCCACTCACGCGCAGCATGTGCGTCTCGGGGAAGATCTCGAACGTGATGCGCGGGTGCACGAGGTGGCTCGGCATCGGCTCCTGCAGCAGGTGCGGCACGCACCGCTCCAGCGAACGCACAATTGAGCCCAGATTCGCCAGCCTCGTCTGGTGCATCCCTCTGCGGACCGCCTTGCTTGCTCGTGCTCACTGGATCCGGACCGCGTGCCCGCCCGCTCGCCTCGAACCCTTAACATCCCCGCTTCTCGCCCGCCGCCCTTCCTGCTGCGCGCGCGTTTCAAGGTACGAAGTACACCCAAGCTGTGCACACACTTGAAGGGGTCACCCTAAAAATACATCTGACCGGCAATTTCATATAAACTGTTTGTGCAAAATAATCTAATTAATTGTTAAGAGCGCACTCGATGCGTGAACAAGGTAGTAACTCGTATGCGGTGTAGCCATAGGGCAAATTGTAAGGTACATTCGTAAGGCACCATTCGCAAGGCACATTTAAAAGGTACATGCATGAGATGAAAATACACCCGGCGGGTAAGGCGACGCCCACAGCGCCATCTACATGGCCACCTACAAGCTCGCCGCAGTGCACGCAGTCGCACCGCTTCCTGCGTCGCCGCCCCTCTGTGCATTAACAAGTTATCTGACTAGGCCGCTGAGGCGGCAGAGTCTATATGTAAACGTAACTACATCGCTTGATTACATCTTCGCCCACTGCTTGTAGACGTTGATGAGGCTGCGCGTGGACTCGTCGTGCGTCGTCGTCTCGCCCTGCGCCTCGAGGTCCTTCTGGATGTTCTTGGCGAGCACCTTGCCGAGCTCGACGCCCCACTGGTCGAACGAGTTGATGTTCCAGACGGCGCCCTCCGTGAACGTGAAGTGCTCGTAGTAGGCGATGAGCGCGCCGAGCGTCGCCGGCGTCATCTGCTGCGCGAGGATGGACGTCGTCGGGCGGTTGCCGCTGAACACCTTGTGGTTCACGAGCGCGTCCGGAGCGCCCTCGGACTTGACGACCTGCTCGTCTTTGCCCTGCAGCAGCGCCTCGGCCTGCGCGAAGAAGTTCGACGCCAGCATCGTCTGGTGCAGGTTGTTGCGGATCGGGTTGTGCGACTGCGCGGCAAGAATGAAGTCCGCGGGAATCAGCTTCGTGCCCTGGTGCAGCAGCTGGAAGAAGCTGTGCTGCGCGTTCGTGCAGGGCTCGCCGAACAGCACCGCGCCGGTCTGGTACGTGACGAACTGCGAGCTGCGGTTCACGCCCTTGCCGTTCGACTCCATGGACAGCTGCTGCAGGTACGCGGGGAAGCGGTGCAGGTACTGGTCGAACGGCGCGACGAGGTGAGTCTGCGCGCCGAAGAAGTTCGTGTACCACACGCTCAGCAGGCCGCCGAGCAGCGGGATGTTCTCGGCGAGGGGCGTGTTGCGGAAGTGCTTGTCCATGGCCTCCGCGCCGCGCAGGAACTCGTCGAACTTGTCGTAGCCCGCGTACAGCGCGACCGACAGGCCAATGGCCGACCACACGGAGTAGCGGCCGCCAACCCAGCTCTCGAAGCCGAACATGTTCTTGGGGTCGATGCCGAACTTCTCGACCTCCTCGGTGTTCGTCGACAAGGCCACGAAGTGCTTCGCCACGTCGGCGTGCTTCGCGCCGTGCTCGAAGAACCACTCCTTGGCCGTCGTCGCGTTCGTGTGCGTCTCCGCCGTGGTGAACGTCTTCGACGCAATCAGGAACAGCGTCGTGTCCGCCTGCAGCGGCTTCAGCACCTCCGCAATGTTGGTGCCGTCGATGTTGGACACGTAGTGGGCGCGAATGTCCGTCGCATAGTGCTTCAGCGCTTCGGTCACCATCACGGGGCCGAGGTCCGAGCCGCCAATGCCGATGTTGACAACATCGGTGATCTTCTTGCCCGTATAGCCCTTCCACTCGCCGCTGCGCACGGCCTCGCTGAACTCGCGCATATGCTCGCGAACGGCCTTGACCTCGGGCAGCACGTCCTTGCCGTCGACCTTCATCGGCTCGTCGCCGTGCGCGCGCAGCGCGACGTGGTACACCGCGCGGTCCTCCGTCGTGTTGATGTGCTCGCCGGCAAACATGGCGTCACGCAGCGCAGGCAGCTGCGCCTCCTCGGCCAGCTTCAGCAGCTTCGCGTGCACCTCGTCGTTGATGCGGTTCTTCGAGAAGTCGAACAGAATCTTCGACCCGTCGTAGTTGGTGAACTCGAACGCGTACTTCTCGAACCGCTTCGGATCCTTCTTGAACTCCTGCGGAACCTGGATGTCCTTGCCGGTGCGGTCGTAGAGGGCCTGCAGGTCCTTCCACGCCGATAGGCCGCTGCTCTGGCCGAATGTTCCGAACTTACTGCTGCTCATTGTGGTGGTGTGTGTGGCTTAAAAAAGGAAGATGGAGTTGCTCTGCTACTGGGTCGGTAAAGACAACGAAGCAGAAATGCAGAGGATTCGAAAAGGTCCTAAGAAGCGATGTTCCGCAGTGGATTCCTTTTATACCTGAGGTGACAACGAGCCGGAGCGATGTGCCGGACCCAACGGTCTTATACGTTGTGCGCCAGCCGCAACCCTGGCGGTGCTTTGCTTCGTCAACTCCAATCGGCGTCCCCCGCCCGCTCCGCCCGCCATTGCCGGCACACCCGGCGCGTGCCTCAATTTTATGCGGCGCCGCCCACAACCCACGCGCGGGCGGCCGCTCCGCGCCCTTCCTTGCGCCTAGGTAGCATTGCAGCAGTGATTTTCTTTCGGCGAGCTGCGCTCAATTGGCCTTGGGCACACCGCAGCAGCTGCCCTTGGCTGGGGCCGGGGCCCTTGGGAGGCCCTTGGGCTTGCCCTCTAAGGGCGACAGCCAACTGCCGCCAAGCGATGGCGTGCACGTGCTCGGCACCGCCGGCCGTTAGGGTAGGCGCTTGTCGTTTGGAGAATAATCCACGCGGGCCGCCCGCCCCGGGCCCAGACTGTGACCCCAGACTTCTGACGCGCTCGTATCCATCGAGCCCGCCCCAGCAGCAGCGACGTGCGTAAGTGCGTCTGCCCCACCGGGACTACGCAGCGGCCGCCACAGCCGCGCTCTTGCTGTGGAGTCCCACGGGAACCCTGCGTCCCGCGCTTCCGGAACCTGCGAGCTTCCTCGCCTCGCAACAAGCACGGGCCAGAACGCGCGCCCCAACCTGTGGCTGCTCGCGGGCGCACACGAGCTAATGTCTTGCGATATGCCAACGAGTGAGCGTCCGCCGAATTTGACTTGGGGCGTGCCAAATAATCTTGGCTCAACAATGCACCGGGCTATCAGTTTGCCGGCCGCACAGCCTGCAGAGGCATACACGTCGCGCTGCTCGTACGCGGCTCGTGTCGGTCGCTCAAGCCGGTCTTGTGCGCGACGGAATCTCTCAAGCCACTTTCCATGCACACAGTCATGCAGTGCACACGCACAGACCCATCTAGAGGGCCAGGGGACGTCACTGCATGCAGCATGAAGACTCACGTGCTCCAGATGAGATCAGGAGTACGATGTCTAGCCAACGGCGGCGGTGCAGACTCGCGCTCCGCGCCGTCGACTGCGAGTGTTGCGAGTGTAACGAAGCGTTGAGCTGCACGATCAGCCCTTCGATACCTTCGTCTTCCGGTGCAGCGACGCCCCAATGCTCGTGGACCTGTGACGACCTTCCATTGGTCTTCCGGCAACGATTCGCTAACCAGGTTCCTGTAGCTACTCGACATGAGGTCGTGCGTCGCAGCACATACAGCGGAATCTTTTCACTGGCGCAGTCTCTACCTAAAAGCTTCCGACACGGCGCCTCAACGCATGTAGGCGCGAAAGGTCACTGTGCCATCTCTGCACACAATGAAATGTCTCACAATGGTTTCGCGTACGCTCTTTGGGGCCATAATCTCGAAAATCCACCCAATTACTTTATTCGAGCGAGTCTTACTGCTGGGGTAAAACAGGGAGGGCCCGGCTTAATTGCTCAATTGGTCAATTTAAGGCACGACGATACTGCCTCCGGAAGCATGTGTCGACAAAGGCTGACCAAAGCTATTAACGGGAACTAATTTGCTAGGGGCTAGCGCTGGAGATCTTATACAAGCCAACTTGAGCCTACTTAGATTAGGACCCCAGTACGAGCGTAAAGATACTTATGTAATTTTGAGCCAACTCTTAGTCATTATCCTCGCACACGGTGGACTGGCGTCACATGGGACTAGTAATAGGTCAGCATTTGTTTTTTCAATAAAGAATCGCTTTAGGGCACGGGCGAACGCGTAGGTGAGACGCTCAACGTAAGCACGCGGTCTCAGCTGCGCGGCGGGCCTCTCCCAGTGTCGCGGTCATATCAATACACACACGCACAAACGTAACGTAGACAGACGCGCACACACGCACTCGTACACGTAGCCCCCTGCACAGACGACTTTCCCGGGCACGCGTCACACACGCCAGTATATCGAGACGGAACATCTTATTTTGTATACCGACACACGCGCGTTGCCTGCAGACGAATCTTTATCTCCTTTTTTCCCCCGTTAATCGCGACCGCGGACACGCCCGAGCAAACAGAACGAAGAAGCTATGTTTGAGTCCTACGAAGTAGGTTCGCGGTGCTGGGTGGAGTCGGAAACGGCCGGATGGGTCAGCGCGACCGTGGAGGGCAAGCGCGAGCTCGAGTCGGGCGCGTGCGAGCTCGATCTTTGGGTGGAGATCGACGCTGGTGAGAGCGGCGAGCGCCGCGTCGTCAAGATCAGCGAGGACCCGTCGCCCAAAGTGCCGCTGCGCAACCCGCCGGCGCTCGAGGCGACGTCGGACCTCGTCACGCTCTCCTACCTGAACGAGCCCTCTGTGCTGCATGCCATCCGGCAGCGATACGCCCAGCTCAATATCTACACGTTCTCCGGCATTGTGCTTATCGCAACAAACCCCTTCGACCGCGTGGACAACCTCTACACGAACGAGGTCGTCCAGATGTACAGCGGCCGCCAGCGTGGCGAGCTCGAGCCCCATCTGTTCAGCATTGCCGAGGACGCGTTCCGCTGCATGCAGCGCGACAACAAGAACCAGACGATTGTGGTGAGCGGCGAGAGCGGCGCCGGCAAAACGATGAGCGCGAAGTACATCATGCGGTACTTCGCGACGGTGGAGGACCCGCAGAAGCAGCGCCGCAGCGACAGTGGCGCCAACGGGAACCGCCGCGCGGCCGCTGCCGCCGCCGCTGCGGGCGCTGGCGGTGCCGGCGGCGCGAACGGAGAGGTCGCGGCGCTCGATCCCGACGACTCGCTCGTCGAGGAGGCCGACTACGAGGGCCTGAGCAAAACAGAGCGCGAGATCCTTGCCACCAACCCCATTATGGAGGCGTTCGGCAACGCGAAGACGACGCGAAATGACAACTCGTCGCGTTTCGGCAAATACCTCGAGATCAGGTTCAACAACTGGCTCGACATCAGCGGCGCGCGCATCCGCACGTACCTGCTCGAGCGCAGCCGCATCGTTTTCCACCAGCAGACCGAGCGTAACTACCACATCTTCTACCAGCTTCTGCGTGGCCTGAGCGCGGCGGAACTGGCAAAGCTGGGGCTCGATGCCGGGCTCGCCGCATTCCACTACGTGAACCAGGGCGACCCGGACATCCAGGGCGTCGACGACGGCGCAGACTTCCAAGAGACGCGCCGCGCGCTGCGCATTGTAGGCATCGACGCGGACTACCAGTGGCGGCTGTTCGAGCTGCTCGCGGGTCTGCTGCACCTCGGAAACATCCAGCTCAAGGCCACGTCCCGGTCGGTGATGGTGAACAGCGACGACCCGGCCCTGCTGAAGTGCGCCGAGCTGCTTGGCATCGACGCAACGCAGCTCGCGAAGTGGCTGACGAAGAAGCAGATCCAGATGCGCAGCGAGGCCATTGTCAGCGACCTCGACGCGAAGACCGCGCTGGTCGTGCGCGACTCGATTGCCAAGTATCTGTACTCGGCGCTCTTCGACTGGCTGGTCGGCGCCGTGAACCGCAAGCTCTACAAAGGCGACGGTGCCAATGAGCGATTCATCGGCGTGCTGGACATCTACGGGTTCGAGCACTTCCAGCACAACTCGTTCGAGCAGTTTTGCATCAACTACGCCAACGAGAAGCTCCAGCAGGAGTTCAACCAGCACGTCTTCAAGCTCGAGCAGCAGGAGTACGCCGCCCAGGAGATCGACTGGCAGTACATCGACTTCGTGGACAACCAGCCCTGCATCGACCTCATCGAGGACAAGATGGGGATTCTGTCGCTGCTCGACGAGGAGTCGCGACTTCCGGCCGGCACGGACGACGGGTTCACACAGAAGCTCTACGGCACGCTCGACGGCAAGAAGCAGAATTTCCGCAAGCCCCGTCTCGGCCAGAGCTCGTTCATCGTCGCACACTACGCGCACGACGTCGAGTACGAGACCGATGGCTTTATTGAGAAGAACCGAGACACCGTTCCCGACACCGTGATCAGTGTGCTCAGTGATACCCAGAACACCTTCCTTTCCGAGGTGCTGCAAGCTCAGACGGACGCGAGCGCGGCGTCCGCCGCGTCGTCGGCCGGTTCGGCCATGTCGTCATCGTCTGCACCAGCTGCCGCCGGCGGTCGGCGTGGAATTGCCGCCAAGCGGCCCACGCTGGGCAACATTTTCAAGACCAGTCTGATCGAGCTGATGACCACCATATCCTCAACGAACGCCCACTACATCCGATGCATCAAGCCGAACGAGGAGAAGGAGGCCTGGCAGTTCGACGGCCCGATGGTTCTCAGCCAGCTGCGTGCCTGCGGCGTTCTCGAAACGATCAGGATCTCCAGCAAGGGCTTCCCGGGCCGCTGGCCCTACGACGAGTTCGCCACGCGCTACGACCTGCTCCTGCATTCGAGCGAGCGCAACGCCAAGAATGTTGGCCCGCGGAAGCTCACCCTAGCTGTTCTCGAGGCGTTCAGCGACTCGAACCACGAGGGCGGGAATGGCGTCGACGCGGCGCCGGTCCCGCCCAACAAGAGCTCCTACGCGCTGGGCCGAGACAAGGTGTTTTTGCGAGCGGGCATGCTCGCGAAGCTTGAGAACAAGCGCACGCGGCGCCTGCAGGAAGCGGCGATCTCCATCCAGAAGCACGTCAAGATGCGCCACGCCCGCTCGATTCTGCAGAGCCGGCTCGCCTTCATCCGCGAGATCCAGACTCTGGCGCGGGCGCGCCTCGCCCGCGAGGCGGCGCGGCGCCGGCAGGCCGAGCTGGCGCTCATCAACGTGCAGGCGCTGGCGAGGCGGCGCCTGCAGCGCCAGCGTCTTCTCACCGTCTTGCACGCCGTCACCGGCGTGCAGAATGCGGTGCGCGCCCGCCAGGCGCGCGCGCACCTCCTGGAGAACCACCGCACCGAGGCGGCCACCGCGATCCAGACCCTCATTCGTGCGCGACAGGCGCGCCAGAAGCATCTCAAGCAGGTCCACGCCATGACGATCGTGCAGTCGATGGTGAGACGCCGCGGCGCTCGCCGCGAGCTGCAGCGCCGCCGTGAGGACCAGCACTCGGTTAAGCATTTCGAGGAGAACCAGCTGCTCATGGAGAACAAGGTCGTGGAGCTGCAGAACGCGCTCAGCTCGAAGCGCGAGGACCACAAGCACGTGGTAGCGCAGCTCGAGGCTGCCGAGCTCGCGCGCGCCGCTATCGAGCAGGAGCTCTTGGCTGCGCGCACGGACCTCACCTCGCACACGACGACCTCGCAGGAGAAGCAGCGCGAGCTGCTGCAGGAGGTCGACCAACACAAGTCCGAGGTCGATGACCTGCGCGAGGAGCTCGCGACCAGCATGAAGCAGATCGAGCAGCTGCGCGACACGCTGGCCGAGCACGAGCAGCAGGTGCAGAAGCTGACCTTCGAGGCCACGGAGCTGCGCAAGCGCAACGAGGAGCTCGAGGAGCAGCTGCACCTGAGCCAGGCCGCCCAGATCGGCACGGGCCCGCTCGTCTCGTACCAGAACCGGCAGCACCACGCCGCGGACGGCGTCAATGGCCAGGCGCTCGGCGGCCAGCCGCAGCAGCAGCACTACTACGACCAGCTGCAGTACCTCGAGCAGCAGCAGCTCAACCACCACCAGCGACAGCTCAATCCGCAATCGACGTCCGCTGGCTCTCGCGCGCTCAACGCGGACGAGATGAGCGAGGAGCAGTGCCGCATCAACGACACGATCGAGGAGATGCTGCAGCACTCCAACGAGGTGCGCGACGAGCTGATCGCGAATCTCATCAAGACCGTGGACCTGCCGACGGTGAAGTCCACGGAGGAGATCCCCGAGCGCGACGTGCTCTTCCCCGCGAACATCACCAACCTGATCGTGAGCGAGATGTGGCGCTTCGGGCAGATCCAGGAGTCGGAGTCGCTCATGGGCGCGGTGCTCCAAGCGATCAGCGACACCGTCAGCAAGTGTTCCTCGGAGCAGCTGATCAGCGCCGGCCCGTTCTGGTTAAGTAACGTGCACGAGCTGTACAGCTTCATGACGCTGGCCGAGTCGAACATCATACACAGCGCGCAGCTGCACAGCCAGATGGCGCCGGAGGAGCTCGAGCAGTACGCCACGCTCACGCGCATCGCGAAGCAGGACATGACCAACCTCATTTTCAACATCTACTTCCTGTACATGAAGTCGCTAAAGAAGATGCTCGACAAGATGATCGTCCCCGCGGTCATCGAGGACCAGACGATCCCCGGCTTCGTCGCGGAGAACCCGACGAACCGCTTCATGAGCAGCATCTTCGGCTCCGCCCCCGTCATTAAGATGGACAACATGATCGTGCTTCTGTCGCGCATTTTGGGCGCGCTCACGGCGTACCATGTCGAGGACTTCTACATCCGGCAGCCGCTGAAGGAGCTGATGGGCTTCATCGGCGCGAAGTCGTTCAACGACATGATCATGCGACGCAACTTCTTGACCTGGCGCCGCGGCGTCCAGATCAACTATAATATCACGCGCATTGTCGAGTGGTGCAAGAGCCATAAGCTCGACGAGATCATCACGCCGCTCGAGCCCATCACGCAGGCCGCGAAGCTGCTGCAGCTGAAGAAAAACTGGGACGAGCACACCAGCGTCGACTTCATCTACGACATCTGCTGGGCGCTCAACCCGACGCAGATCCAAAGGTTTGTGTCCAACTACAGCACGCTGGAGTACGAGCCGCCCGTCAGCACGAAGGTGCACCAGGTCGTGACGAACCGCGTCAAGGAGAGCAAGGGCGCCGACACCAACCTGCTGATCGTGATGCGGCCGCTGCAGGACTCGGGACCATTCGAGATCTGCGCGCCGCGCTCGCTCGAGAAGCTCGAGCCGTACATCCCTCAGCGCCTCGACGTCAAGAAGCTGCGCGAGCTGACCGAGCTCACGACGCTGGCCAGCCGCCTGCAAGACGCGCAGCTCGAGCAGGAGCAGATGGAGCAGCGCGAGCTCGAACGCCAGCGGCTGGAGGGCGCCGAGGCCGCCGCGGCCGAGGACCGGTCCCCGTACGACGAGGCCGAGCCCACGACTGTGTAAGGCCATACATATACCACCACACATATATAGTTTTTTTATAGACATAATTGCGGCGGCAATTGGCGCATGCATGAACTGCCGGCGTCCCTTCGCTAAACCACCCATCTGGGGGGCATGCCGTGCCACGGCCGCTCATCGCCACCTGGCCTCGCGCAATTAGTTTAAATTTTGGATGATACGGTTCTGTTTACTTGAAAACGGTCCAAACAAGTTGAAACAATCTTTAGGTATTGATTGATCTGTCCTCCTGCACGTCTGCCGGAGCCTGCCTGCCGGAGCGGGCCCGCGGTAACGTGACGCGAATTGGTGCGCACGCTCGCTGTTACTATAAAAATGCATGTGAGTAAACATGCAGCAAAACGTCCTGCAATTAGCTCTGAGCTAGTGTAGCTGTAGTATGTTGCACAGCACTTTCTGCGCAAACGCGCAAATATGCGCTTTCCAGCACACCCTCTTTTGTTTACTTTTACCTACCCGCGGCGCGCGTTGGGCAGGCCGGAGAAAGCCTCGTGGGTTTGACCATATTGCGTGTTGTGTATTAATCAGCGTGCTCCTTCCCTTCCCCCCCCCCAGAATCGGTGGGCTGTTGTTGTGCACACGGTTCGTCGATAGTCTCCCTGGATAGCCCAGTGCGGTCATATTTATCTTCCTGTGTCAAAACCGGGGTCTACGCGCCGAGACTGGTTCCGCCTTCCATACAGCCGCCTCGTTCTAGACTCTCACGTTTTTGAAAAATGATGAAAGGATGGACGAAGCGCCTGGGAAGGTCCAAGAGCTCGACTTCTGAGAAGAACAAGAAGAACAGCACGCAGTCGGGCTCGACCGCCTCTTCTCAGAAAGCCTCCGGCGCCTCCGCGACGCCCGGCCAGCCCGCCGCCAGCGCTCCGGCCAGCAACCACTCTGGGTCGAGGTCGCACGGGCATCCCGCGAACGAGGGCTTTTCCGGGTTCGGCTGGAGCAACAACGGCGGCAGCAGCAACGACCGCGCTGACCAGCAGATACGGCCGGAGGCCTTCGACATGAATAATACCGGCGTCAGCTCTCGCCGCTCCTCCGCCTCGTCTACTAATTCTGTGTTCGGCTCCAACTCGACTCCGCAGGGCCGCGACTCCCTGGCCGGCGTGCATCCTGCCAAGCGCCGCTCGAGCACGAAGGAGCTGGCGGGCCAGTCGAAGACCCACGCGCTGAAGCAAGGCGCGCGCGGGGGCGCCTCGCCGAACGCAGACCTCAGTGTGGCCATTGGCGCGCCAAACTCCTCCCAGGACATGGACGGCCGCATGTCGCCGGCCTCGCCGTCCTCGCCGGTGCCCAACGGCTTCCAGAGCTCGCCCATCAGCGCCTCGGGAATCGGCATGCTGCCCGGCTCAACGGGCTCGGCGGGGTCCTCGCCGACCAGCGCCGCGTCGGACTCAGACTCCCTGGCGAGCGTCGCCGACTACCGGGGCAGCAGCCAGCGCCGCGGCAGGCTCGACAGGCTCGACGGCATCGACGTGCCGCAGCGCCACAACTCGAGTCGGCTCGAGATCAGCGCCGAGAGGCAGCTCGAGCAGCTGCCCTCCTTCGATGAGGTGCCTCCGCAGGAGCACATGGATCTGTTTTTCCGCAAACTGGCACAGTGCAACGTGATCTTCAACTTCAGCGACCCCGGCAGCGACCCAATGGGCAAAGAAATCAAGCGCGTGGCGCTGTGCGAGATCATAGACTTTGTGTCGACCTCCGACGTGTTTCTGGGCGGCGAGCGTGTCTACGAAGAGGTCGTCAACATGTTTTCGCGCAACATCATCCGCTCCATCCCGCCACCGAAGAACCCGTTCGGCGAAATATACGACCCCGACGACGACGAGCCGGTGAACGTGGACGCGTGGCCGCACATGTCGCTGGTCTACGAGTTCTTTCTGCGGTTTATAGACGCGCCCGACCTCAACGTCGCGATAGCGCGGCAGTACATCGACCAGCCCTTCATCCTCGCGCTGCTCGAGCTGTTCGACAGCGAGGACCCGCGGGAGCGCGACTACCTGAAGACGACCCTGCACCGCATCTACGGCAAGTTCCTCAGCACGCGGCCGTTCATTCGCCGCTCGATCAACAACGTCTTCCTGCAGTTCATCTACGAGACCGGCCGGTTCAACGGCGTGGCCGAGCTGCTGGAGATCTTCGGCAGCATCATCAACGGGTTCGCCATCCCGCTGAAGGAGGAGCACAAAATTTTTCTGAGCCGCGTGCTCATCCCCTTGCACACGGCGCGTAGCCTGGGCCAGTACCACTCGCACCTCACCTACTGCGTCGTCCAGTTTCTTGAGAAGGACCCCACGCTCACGCAGGAGGTCGTCATGGGTCTGCTGCGCTACTGGCCGAAGGTGTCGAGCCCCAAGGAGATTTTGTTCCTGCTCGAACTGGAGGACATCTTCGACGCCATGGAGCCCAACGAGTTCGTCAAGGTGCAGGTCCCTGTCTTCACGCAGCTCGCCAAGTGCATCTCGTCGCCGCACGGCCAGGTCGCGGAGCGCGCGCTGTGCAACTGGACGCACGAGTACTTCTCCACGTTGGTCGCCGAGAACAGCGAGGTCATCTTGCCCATTCTGTTCCCCGCTCTGTGCGAGAACTCGGGCCACTGGAACCGAACGATCCACAGCATGGTCCACTCGGCAACCAAGATGTTTCTCGAGGCCAACCCCATGCTCTACGAAAAATGCGCAGCCGAGTACCGCGAGCGGCGGCTCCAGCAGAAGGAGGCCACGCACAAGCAGAAGTCGTCCTGGGAGACCATCGAGAAGCTGGCGCAGCGCAACCTGGAGCAGCGCCGCCACAAACAGGCGCAAGACGTGGCCCAGAAGCAGAGGTCGCAGAGCCCCGGCGTGCACTCGCTCGAGCAGAAGCAGGCGCTCTACGCCTCCTCGAACTCGTCCACGCCCAGCCTGGCGCCGTCGGTGCCCGGCCGCCCCACCGCCGTGACCACGCACGACCGAGCGAGCGCAGCCACTGCCGCGCCAGGGACGGCTGTGGGCTACCAGTACGTAAAACAGCAGCAGGCTTCGCAAGCGCAGCAGCAGCAGCAGCAGGCACAACAGCAGGCGCAGTACCAACATGCTTCCTCGCAGCAGCCACCCGCGCAGTATCTGCATGATCCGGCGCAAGCGAGCACGGCGCAATTCACTCAAGAGCCGCAAGGCCAGCACCAGCGCCAATACAACCAGTCGCAGGCTCACCATTTTGGCGTGCTACAGCAGCAGCCACATCCTCCACAACAACAACAACAACAACAAACATCACAACTACCACAGCAGCAACACCCGCAGCAACATCATCACCAGCAGCACCTACCACATCACTCGCCGCCGCCACAGAACCAGCAGCAGCATCCCCAGGAGCAACAGCCCCAGCGATACCAGCAGAGATCCCTCTCACCCGTCATTGTACAGGGCCCACCAATATCAACCCACTCCTCCTCGGTGTCGCCCATCTCGCCTCCCGGAAGCCAGCACTCCACGCCCTCGCCACGGCCTTCCAGCGAGGCACACGCGCCCGGCGGCGTGCACCATGCCGGCATGAGCGGAGGCTCCTCCCTGATGGACAACGACAACGACAGCAGCAACACAGAAGAGGAGGGGTTCGAAGACGCACCGGGCCCCAGTCCATCAGCATCGCCGCGCCTTCTCTCCTGTCCCTCGTCCCCCGAATAAGGAGGGCCGCAGGGCCGCACAGGCCGAAGACCCACCGCGCGCCGGGAAGGGCCGCGATCGGAGACCCACAGCGGAAGGCGCTCCTCACTCCTGAACGCTCGTCGAGATCGGTGCTCATCCCACCCGCCTCTGCATCTTCGAATGTAGAGGAGGATCATTTATTTCGTTATGTACAGTTAAGTGTTGCATATATGCAAGTTGGCTGATTATCGCGTGAACTCCGCTGCGAAAAATGCCAGGCCCTGCTTTATTTTTTGAGGGCACACGCGACTGCGCCGTGTGGCCGCCGCAGATAGCTGCCACTGGGCAGCCACCCAAGTTGAAACCGCGCGGAGGACGCGCAAGTCTTCAGCGGCACTCATGTAAATCCCAGGCGCGCGCCTGCGCTGCTGGGGTCGCTCGCCTCGAGCTCCTCGAGTTTGGCAACGAGAGGGCTGACCATGACGTTCTTCATCTCGTACTGCGGCTTCACTATGGGCTCGCCGGGCGCGCCCGCAAGGTAGCCTCTTCGCGCGGGGTCGCGGTAGAACTCGATGTTGCGGCGGTCCACCGGCCGCGCGCGCAGGGGGACGCGCGCATACTTCTCGAAGGTGGCCTCGGGGCGCGTCAGCGCGCGCATGCCGAACGCCGTGTAGTACTCGGCCGTGAACTTACCGCCCAGCTCCTCGACGCGCTGGATCGCCTCCTCCGTCGCGCGCGTGGCGCTCAGCGTGATCGGCTGCCGGAGCTCCTCCGCGCCGCCGGCCAGGATCTTGATGCCGTTCACAACATCGCTGCCGAACGCGCGGCTCTTGTAGAGCTCGCGCATGGTGATCGGCTGCGACGCGTCGAGCCGCTGCTCGTCTATGAGCCGCTGGATCGTGCCCAGATTCACGGCGACGGGGCGGGGCAGTTTGGAGTCGAACCCGACCTTCGGAAACAGCTTCGTGATGGGCGTCTGGCCGCCCTCGAACCACGGATGCACGCCGTGGCGCGCCTTCTGTCCCTTCGTGCCGCGCCCGGCGGTCTTGCCTCGACCGCTTCCGGGACCGCGGCCAACGCGCGTCTGCTGCCGCGTGGCGCCCTCTGCTGGCCCGAGATCGCCCAGCGTGGACATAAGCCGTCTACCCCACGCCCGCATGGCCATATTCTCGTTGTTCTGAGCCTGCCTACTGAGAGCGTGCGCGAGGTCTTCAAATATTCACACCCACACCAGCTGCACCGAGCGATTACGTTGAAGCTTACTAGCACTACCACACCTCGAGCTCGTCAACTCCCACCGGCCTCTCCTCCAGGGTTCGGTCCACTTTGGGCGGTCGCTGCTCCTTCCTGCCCTGGGAGGAAGATCCCTGACCTGCGTGGGCCGCCCTTTCCGCTTCCTTCGCCCGAAACCTCCATTTCTGGAGAGATTATGCGCGCTTTGACGTGCCTCCACATGAGATGTGCTCATGAGCAGGTTCCGCGGCAAGGAGGGTTGTCGAGGTAAAATTCGCTGTTCCGATAAGAAAGTCCCACCCGTGCTGTGGCGCGAGTTGAGAGTTTGACCTGGATGCTCGGCTGCACGCCAACTTATGTAGGCACGGAAATTCTATATTTACTCTAGCTCGACGTCATGCTGGGGGTTCAACAGAATCAGCTTCGCAAATACATTTTAGCAGAGAGCGGCCTCACTGTGATGCCTTGCAAAACACTCAACGTCTCCAAATACAGCGTCGCGCGCGCTTGTGAAGTATGCAGGTGTATATTTAGAGTCCACCTTCCCCTGAATTCTCTTACTATGACACAGTCCTGGGCGATATAAGGTTACTAGTAGGCTATGTGTAGGTTATCGACGCTTCCCAATACCCTTCTGATGTGCCCATCTTCGGTACCCTCGAGTACATATATACCCTAAGGCGACGGCTCGCCGGTCCTCCCAGTAAGGCGACATCTGGGCGGCCTCACGCTGTTTTATTGATTAGGGGGGCTGTACGCACACACACACACACCTGATTCAAGTAACGGAAAAAAAAAAAATAAGCCTAAAGCGCGGAGGGCCAGCACGGACCTAGTGTCATTCAAAGCGCACGATACGTGCAACAAATCTATTTCAGTGCGCGCATGCATAAGAGGGAATCTATCTTAAGCTCGTTGTACCCACGCTCGCGCTCGCACGCCGCCGCCGCCGCGGCGGCCACGACGGAGCTGTCTCCCAAACTCGCGGCGATGGGGCTGAGTCCCCAGGTCTCTGCAAGCAGCGTGAGATCAACGGCCTCTGCTTCAGGGCCAAAACAGGAGCGGGACGAGAGCGTGCTGTTCAACATCCGGCTCGAGACCCCTCCAGCCATCATGTACGGGTCCCCCCAGGACTCCGTAGGTGCGCTCATCAGCGGCATCTGCGACGTCGATTTGACGCATTGCGGCGACGTCGAAGGCGCCGTAGATATGAAAGATGTGTCCATGTCCATTGTGCAGGTCATCCGAACTAAGGTGCCTCCGTCCGTGGCCAAAAAGCTGCCCCACGGAACCGAGCAGCATAACGTTCTCGCGACATGGGACATCTTGAAGCACCCACACATCCTTGCATCGAGAAGTTTCGCCTACCCTTTCTCGCATCTCCTTCCGGGGACTCTTCCCCCTTCATGCAGAACCCCACTCTTCACCATCGAGTACTTCATTCTTGCTTCCGCCACGACTGGCAATCTGAAGAATTCTGAATACAAGTACCCGTTGAAGATCGGTCGCAGCGTCATGGGGGTCACAGACAAGACCTCGGTCCGCATTTTTCCCCCTACTACGCTGAGTCTATCCATGATTCTGCCCACGGCCCTCTTTCCCAACTCGCAAGTCAACGCCGAGATGCGAATTGAGGGCCTCATCACCGACACAAGTCCCGGAACCTCGTTGAAGTACAAGCGCTGGCAGCTGAAACGCCTCAACTGGCGAGTGGACGAAATCATAAAGGTGCGGTGGGGAGAGTCGCCCGACGACGAGTACGAGTACAAGCACACGCTGGGCTTTGGCTTCCACAAGACGGGCTGGAAAACTGACTTCGGGCTCCAGAAGGGCGTCATTGAGTTCTTCTCGCCAGACTTCTGCCCAGGCGTCTTGGCCAAAGCCAACAAGGACCTCCAGGACCCAGTGGCAGGCCTCAGCATCAGCCATCAACTCATCTGTGAGCTGCTCATAGCTGAGGAGGTCCTTTCTAACCCAACGGCGAAGCAGGGCGTTCTGAGTGGAAGCGCCCGCGTCTTGCGCATGCAGTTCGGGTTTCCCGTGGTCGACCGGCCCGGTCTGGGCATTTCCTGGGAAGACGAGGTGCCTCCCATGTACGCCGACGTGCCGCTGAGCCCTCCTCAGTACAACGAGGTTGCCGACCTCCCGAGCCTCGAAGAGTTCACAACCAATGCGCTGGTCTTCAGCCCTCTGCTTGTGCCTAAAATGTCGCCGACCCTCCGCCACTTTGACTCGACGATGCGCGGTTTCGAGCATCGCCCATCGGGCTCGCTCATCGGAACGGCAGCCTCGTCCTCGGAAATGCTGCCGCTGGCCATCAGGTCTGCGCCCTCGCTCGACCAAGTCCTCAACTCGCGACCGCCCTCGCAGCGGTCCGCGAGCACAACCACCTCGCATTCAGGGGACGACGAGTTCTGTGGCGACGACTTGCAGGAGCCTCAGCATCCCCCAAAAATTAAACTGAAAGACTAGGCTCTGAGGCTCGTGTTTATCATTAATTTATTATCTTTTTTATTTTTTATTATTTTTATTTTTATTATCATAATTAGTAGTTCTTACTATTGGTTTTCTCGTTGGCTCCTCTCCTTCGCCTCCGCTTCGCTAATCTTCACACTCATTAGCGCGTCCAGAAACGCAGAGCTGGAGCTGTCAGCGAATTGAAGGTCCAAGCCGCTATTGTAAACAGCCGTCCAAAGCCTCAGCAACTCCTCGTTCGAGGTCTCGCCGCGTGACTCCATGTGCTGCAACAACCCATAGATTACCGTGGCCACATTCTTGGCAGGGTGCGCATACAGCTTTTGCAACAATTGCTGCACACTCTGTACGCAAGTAAATTCGAAGCTGTCGGGGTCTTTCACTTTGGATAGCAGTGGTCTCAATAGGCCAAGAAGCTGCGCTTCAGTGCCTACGAAGTACACATGGACTGGGGAGATCTGGGTGACCTCCTGAAGCGTCAACATTCAAGCCACGCTCCTCTATTGCGCTGCCGACGCTCTCGTGAGAGTCGATCGCTTGGTGCCTTAACCCTTGCAGCAGGTAATTAAGCACCACACCTCGAGAGTGACCCTCTCACCGTTGGAGTTCATTTTAGTATGGATGCTCATGCCGCGCAAAGGTCTACAAAGGAAAAATTTTCTTTTTCTCTCGTGAGTATCAATATAAAAGGTTATAGACATGGGTCACTTCGAAACAAAATGAAGGACTGGGACACGTTCGCCCTCAAGCTCAGGTCTCATTGACCGCAACGAGCTCGTGCAGAAGACCGTCCAACGTTTGTGACAAGGAGTAGTTAGCTGTGACGCCTAAAACATGCTGCTGGCGCTCTTGGTTCTGCGGGTTTGGGACCTGGCCAACCTGCAGAGTGTAGAACCTATTGTAGGTGAGCCGAGAGAGTCCTAGTGCCAGAGGAGTGTCCCGAGGGCTCTTCTTGCTCGAAGGCTTTCCTGTGTACACGAATCCCATGATCCAAGTAAGGACATACACCAACGCGGGGGGGACGTTGATAACTAGAAGTTTTCTTCGTCTATTGCAATAATCAAAAATGTCTTTCCAAGTTGTCACCTCGGTGCTCCCGATGGTGAACTGGCGCGCATTGGTGCTCTCTCTCGTGCTCGGGTCCATGAGAAGTCGCTCCAAACTAAGACATGCGCGGGCGACATCTTCGATGTTTACCAGGCTGATGGGGACGTTGGGGGAGTGCAAGAACACGCGACCTTTCTGCAGAACGGGGCTCAGAAGCCCGTCGCCTAGATGTCCGCTGGGGAATCCTTCAATTCGGAGGACGGCCGCAGCAGCCACTGACGGATTGTACGTGCTTGCACGCAGAGTCATGGCCTCCACATGTAACTGATGCCACGCGTAGCTACTGAAGGAGCGGTCCTGACGATCCTCTTTGCTTTCGGCCCCGGGTCCAAATCCAATATCGAAGTCAGAAGATGCGGTCTGGCACCAGGTAGGCGCTGAGGGCCACAGCCGGTCCCAATTGCGGACAGGGAGCCGATGCGACAAGGTGTCTCCAATGTGTATGAGAATAACACTCTGGGGCGGGAACGACCGCAAGGCCACATACAACATCTCTGATGCGTGCACGCCCAAGTCTGCGCGGAAGTTTGGCAGGCCCAACTGTTTTACGATGCTGCAATTGTAGATGATGGCTTTGGACTCACCAAACATCAACGAGCTGACTTTCATCAGTTCCTTCTCCAGATAGACGGACTCGGTCAAGTCGACCTGGACCCACCGCGCTCCATACTTGAGAACGTCGTCTGGAGGACAGTCACGGTCAAAAATATAGACGTTGACTTCTCCTCTTGCTTGAAGGTAACGAGCGATCCAAGAGCCCTTAAAACCGGATCCGCCAACAATGATGTAGTATCGCTTCTTTTTATGCTTGGCTCCGCCAAATGCTTTGCTTGTACTGTTTAGTGGTAGCTTTCTCTGCTCGATCGGGCCCGTGGCAATCCAATGCGTGTTGCATGCCCAGTTGAAACAGAACAGCCAAACAACGAATGCAGATAGAAGTGATTGCTCAAATGATATCATGATGAGTCCATTTACGACGCGTTCAATGTCACAGCTTACCGCAGAAGCGGGTGTCTTTAAATGCAATCCCTTGGACACGAACGTCTAACTATCCCCTCGCCCCGAACGGTAGCCTAGAGTAGCTAGCTTTACACACAGCTATTTAAAGCTTTAGCGAGAAGTCACTAAAACTATACACTCATTTGAGGCCACTAAACAATGGCTATGAGGTAGCAAAGAGCCGAGCTCCAATTCGTGAAATTTGTCCCTAGCGGCAGAGCGCGAGCACGTTGGCTTTTGTACAGTTCCTATTGAGCAAGCCTATCTGCTTACAAACGAACCAGCTACATTACTATAATGATGTGGTCACTAGCAGGATGATTCCTGTCCCCGTGGCCTAGTGGTCACATGGATAGGTAGTCATTTCGCGTCTGGTGCTTACCGCATATACTCTTTACCGCCTGGCTTGTATAGCTAGGATGAACGAGAGTGGGCAAATTCGGTGAATCCTCCCAGCTAAATCTCCTCCAGAGAGGACTGTGTGGAACATGCAGGCTGCGTCATCAGAAATCGCGGTCATGCTGCCTCTGGCAGTGTGACCTTGGGAAAGGCGCGGCATGGGATTGAAGTAGCGACAGCGTCGTATACTTCTTAAGTGCAATATGCGGAACAGCGTGCATATGCACCTGGTGACTCGATACCGATTATGGCACCTGACGTACCTCTTCTTTTTATGTGTCGAATCTTTGACGAACTGTACTCACCAGTTTGTTCCACCAACGTACGCTTGGCCCTGGCCGGGCCTGTCGTCGAGATATTTTTGGGTTTCGGGAACTACAGACGTCCCCACATCGCAATTCTGCAGGCATGCGTCATACCCCGCATGTGGGCAGAGGTTTCGAGGGCGCGGGTAACGCCCTCCAAGGCAGGAGGCGAGACTGTAGTTATTTTTGAATATACTGGTTTTAACTTGCTGGAATTAGCACCCTAGTGATTTCAACAAGTTGGAGAGCTGTTGCAGAGACGGAGTTATGAGTTGCCTGAGTAAAGTGGAGCGTGCTCTGTAGCCAAAACGCACACTTTCAAAGGCCTACATTCGTACTATCAGCAGTTCCAGTTACAAGAGAAATAGAAAAGCGCAGTGCAAAAAGGGGGTACGAGAAAGGGTTGAGACGTTTACAATGTACCGTGACTGTATTCCCACTAGTGTGAACATGCTGAGGGGGGATCAACCATCCCTTAGATTTGAGAAGCTAGTCAGTATGGTTTAGGTTGGTGCAAGCAGCGTGTAGTTGACTGTGTATTGCTTCGATCATATACACCTCGAGTTAGTGGATCAATAAAATGGGCGCGCGTTTGCCTCCTCCAACTTTTCTCCACCGATGTAACCCCTAGACGCTCAGGTAAATGTTCCTTGCCCTAAACGAAACCACAACAATGGGACAAAACATTCCCCCCTCCTTCGTTTTTGGTCTCCTGTTTGTTCAACAATTAGCATATAAACTAGCGACAAGGCAACTTTGATCGTTGATTGGATTGCCCAATTCTCATCGTGACCTCGCGAACATCCAAGGCTTGTTGAACGGAATGTCCGCCGTTCAAAGCCAAACGGAGATCATAGCAACCCCGCGGAGCAGAACAACAGTGAGGCCAGCGAAATCACTCAGCTCCATAAAGTCATTAGGTGACATTCCTTTCGTGGAGTCTTCTTTTGATGGCGAATTTGACACATTCAATGGAAATCACAGCAATCTTGCAGCGACACTTATCTCAACGCCCCGTTTTACGCGCACTAATACAAACGTGTCTACGCCAAACGCTCTCGGATCTCCATGGTCCACAACAGTCTCAAATGCATGCTCACAGCCGAGCGGAGATGTTTCTACACTCGGTCTCCACTTAGGCAGTAGTGTCGGGGAGGAATCAGGATCACAAGGTACGACTCGGGCCCCCGTGGCCAGCGGACACGCTTGCGCTCCTGAAGGTCAAGAGAACTATCTCGAGTCGATCGTAAGATCAGCGGGAGCTATAGCTTCAATGAACGATTTCGTGAGTACATGGGCACCCACGGCCCACTACGTGGTAGTGGCAGCAGCAGCATTGACGCGAGATGCCGCTGCATTTGCCACGAATCTCATCGAGCTTCTCACTACAGAGAGAGGGGTCGATCCCGCAACATTTGCGTCTTCTTACTACCAGTTGAGGGAACCTTACGCCTCACTACTTTCCCAAGGAGACTTCAACAAGATAGTTTACGGTCAGCAGGGGTGGACGCGGGCGTCCGCCACTCAGAAGATTTCGATCAGTCGCAAAGCTGATATGGAGGCTACCTGGGACGATCGTCAACTGGTGGATTCATTCGTAACGCTTCTGAGAACCGCTCCAGGGTTTATCGCCAGCTCAATAAATCATATGACGGAAAGTGAAATTACTTCGTTTTGTGCTCAGAAGAACGAAAATGCGCTCAGCGTTCTGTTTACTGGTGTTCTAGGATCTGCCCAAGATCATCGACCACGTCTACTGGCAGAGGTGTTGAAACACCTCGGTCGGGAGGATGAACGGCTGGAAATATTTGGCAAGGTTCTTATGCAAATGCTTCTAGGCCTGGCTTTAGGATCACTCAAGGAAAGCGCCACTTTGAAGCTTCACAGGTTCCTGCTAACAAACCTCTCGAACACCCAGCATGTAGAGCTTCAAGACTTCACGCCAGTTTTTGCCGACTGCGTGCCCAGTGAGACCTCAATGTTCATACAGGCGCTAGACGCGGACGTTTGGAGAAGACTGCAATTCCACTGCAGAGCCCTGCTTGTTCAATTCGGTCGACAGTTGTTGGAAGATCCTCAGCAGTTTGGCATCTTAAATGATGCATACCTCGGTGCGCGGCAGCGTGAGAAACTACGCATCCTGGCATCGGAAGTCGTCGAACAAGCTGTTGGAAACCTCTTGAACACCCTTAGAGGGCGGATCGAAACGAGTGACAGCCATCCAGACTCGTGGTGGCGACCCAACGAGCTCATAGCTTTGAAGGGAAGTGATCTAATCCTGATGTTCAACTGCTTTCTACCTCACAGAAACCATTCTAGTTCCACTCTGTCTGCATCTCCCTCAAACGTAAGCGACGAAGATGAGTGGTGTCTAGACAGCATTCGTAGCGATTTGGTCCCAGTTATGCAGGGGCTTGCGCACTCTACCCACATGCGCACCGATGGCTGGCAGATTTTCAGAGTGGGCGCTGAGGGATTGGTGACAGATCTTGGCAGTGATATGGGACTATCCAATAACGAAGAATGCGCTGAGCAGTCCATCTCGCCAATCGTGGCTTTATGCGACACCATAGCTCGATATGACTTTCCTACCTTACAAGTGAGAGTTGAGGCCGCTAAGAAAGATGCGCAGCTTCGTGGTGACCACATCACTATGTTCAGCCTTCAGAACGCAGATCTCGAGATAGGAACCAAACACGTCACCATCATGAATGACCATGTTGAGCGGCTGAAGACGAAGTGTCGCTATTTGAGGGACACTTTGGATCAAGCAGCTCGCTGCCAGAGGCAGGCTCGTGAGAGGCTCTCGAAGTTGCTGGTCATTCTCGATGCGGCAAGAGTGCACGTGTGGTATGACTGTGAAGTGCGGACGTCCTCTCTTTATGCCCGGTCTCGAGATCTTCTGGGTCTACTGTTCCCCCGTCGCGGAGAGAGTGACGATGACTTCCTAAATGAAAGGCCATTGAGTGGCGAAAATCTCAGCGGAAGCAGCACTTCGGCTAACAACGGAAGCGTGAGGTCTCGTAGACTCTCCATTTTAAGTTCTCACGCTATACCAGAGTCGCCATATTTCCCGAAAGACATCTTCGCTAAGCCCAAACTTACTGATAAAGAAGTCGACATAGTGACGACCTTCATGCGAAGAAACCGCATCATCAATGTCATACCTGCGGAGGAAAGGTTCCACAGAGCACTAGCTGAAGTCGCGATCCTTGCGCGCAAGCTCATGGAGCGCGACCACGTTGCCTCCTATGCCACCTTTAAACGGGACCGACAATACCAGACCAGCTACGCGCAACAGAACAACGCCAAATCGACCTCAAATCGACACAGCCATCACCATCGCAGGTCCTCCTTAGGGTTATTTGACTTTTTCGATAGCGGAAGCCATCTCGCACAGCAAAGAAGCCAGTACACTTTGCACACCGCGACATCGACTCAGTTCCTCGGCTTGGCCACCAGCAGCGAGTCACTGCGCTTCCAGACCACCTCATCGCATGATGACTCCCATGGACAGCAAACAGTTGGCCCGCCACGATCTCCCCGGCTTGGCGATGTCCAGGCACTGATTGTGACCGATCTGCTTCGTGGAATCGTAAATCAAGGAACGGAAACCGACGCATATCTAGCTCAAATCGGGTGCATGCTGCTCGAGGGAGATGGGCAGACCTACCAGCCGCTCTTTGATGATATCTCTATGGCATATACGCCATCAGCCAAGTTGGCAGCTGTCTCTAGCCTTGTGAACTTCACAAGGACTGTGATCCAGCATCGTTTGGGAGCGCCACTCGTGGGCAGATCGGACGTCATACACGAATTGAGCAAATGCATTGGGAGAGAGCCCGGCACGCTGTACAGAGACCTTCAAATCATTGCCACGCTTGTCAACCCCGTCGTTCTGGAGAGTCACGAGTCTTTCCAAGATTGCTGTGCGGCCACCCATGCCGTTATGAATACCGTCGTTATTAGAAGTATGGACTATGCGACCCGATTCATGCGATACTATCTTGAGTCCACGTCGAAGACAGCGTCAAAAGTCGCGGCCATGGGAATCAATGACACAGTGGCCATCTGGGAATTCTGCGCGAAGCAAGGGAACCCAAAAGCGCAGCTCAAGCTGGCTGAGCTTTATGAGAAATTTCCTCACCTGAAGCTGGACTTGCGGCCGTTGAGCCGCCCAGGAACTACGATCGACGGGGCTGACGCGGCAGAAGTACGCAAGGCTGTCGTTCTCCACTGGAAGTCTGCGAGCTACAAGCTTTGACCAAAAGCTTTGAATCATACATTTTTTTTTCTTATTTATTTTTCGTGGAACTGTCCACATTCATCATCTAAAGTGTAACATAGCATCATTTGTAGTGTAATCGTACTAATTTAAAGGCACTTTTCCAGACACATCTCGCAATTGCTTGCGAATAGTTGACAGACGAGCGTGGGAGCATTCGGGCTTTAGTTCTGAAACACCAAAGGCACATGCGCTCAGATCGACGATGGCTCTGGCCAAATAGGATACTTGAGTGACAGATCCAAGGAAAAGCTCAAAAGCTATCTCTCTGCCCAAGTTTCAGAACGATAAGAAGTAAAAGTTATGAATAAATATAGGAAATCGTAAAATCGTAAAAGCCCTCTTGTAAATCGTGGGTTCAGGCAGTGACAGGGGCCACAAAACAGCTTGCGGAACAGAAACTGGTGGTGAAAGGGATTGTTTCCCCGCTCTTGTCCTTGCTGTGCTTCTGCCAGCGAAGAAGAACGGCGGCAGGCTTTATAAGTGGCGCGCGGCAGATCGAGCAAATCCGACCGACGGCGACCGACTCAAGAATGGGCTCAGAAAGTCGTCCCACCGGAAGTTGGGGGACATCGCGGCAAAGCTGCTGTATCAAACGCTCAAACTCAGGGAACGGTTGCGCCGAAGCGGCTTGCGCAATTTTGCGCTGGGCCAGCTCTATCAAATTGGGGAAACGTTTGCTGACCACCAACTTCTCCAGCTCTCCATCCGGAGGAGGCTTATAAAACGCATTCGGATAAGTCGTGAGGGTGCGCAGCCGCGGAAGGTCGAGCAGCTCCGCTGGTAGGGTGCGCAAGCAATTGTTCGCCAAGATCAGCTCTTGCAGGTACTCGAGCTGGCAGATTAAGGGTGACAACTCTTGGAGCTCGTTTTGCCTCAAGTTTAGGTATTCGAGTCGCCTGATATCATAAACAAAACGATCGAGCTTTCTTATATTGTTGCTCTGCAGGTCCAGTTTGAAGAGGCGACGCCCGAGGTCCTCGTGGTCTGCTAGGTCGCGACATGCCGGAGGAACTTTAGCGAGTCCGCGATTGTCGAAGTTGATGTCTGTGCTGCCATCGCTGTCAAAGACTCGGGCTATAATCTCTTCGGGCGACAGATTCGAGGTGGAGCCCACGCGAGCGGCCAGAGTGAACGAGCCAGCGCGTAACGTGGACTCGGAGAACGCGGATCGCCCGTTTGCCAGCAGAGAGGTCACATAGGACGGGCTAGTACCTATGCCACCATCCTCATCATCATCAGTCGGCTCATCGTCATCCTGCTCATTTCTCAATACATCCGCGTCTATTTCCTGCTTTGGCGGTGAGGATGGTATTGGCGACGGCTCAATCGCGTCTAACATGGTCACGTCGCTCGTCGAGGTATTTGGGAGATCCATGGGGTCGCTGGAGTTAGAGTAGTCGGGCGCAGCATGCCGTTGCCTGCTCAGCTCGGGATCAGTCGAGTATGGCGGCATGCGCTGCCCGGATGGCCAGGCGCCGGGTCGCGTGTTCATCAGCTGGCAGAACTGGATCTCAAAACTGTCGCGCCTCAGAGACTCAGGCGCGTCCCCAGACCGACAGTGTTTAGGGCAGGGCCGCGGTAGAGATTCTGTGTGCCCTTCATCCTCATCGCAGAGAACCGCTTGAAACCAACCACTGCTGACAATAGTGCCCGAACCCTGATTCTCAGCTTGGTTTACCAAGAGTCACGAGCTAGTTGAGCCAAGCCACCGCGACCCTCCTCAAGCAGGGCAGAGCCCAAGAACGGATCTCTGTCGCTAACGGTATTCTTACTCAGACCTCACAAACCCAGGGCCCACTATTGCCTCTGCCACCAGGTTTCCACAAGCTCCCGAGCAGTAGAGGAGCTTAAGGTGGATTAGGACGTTGCGCACCGGTGAACGCCCCGCATTGACGAGTATTTTGCAGAAAAAACCTTGTAAATGCAATGCCGATCTTAATCCACGGGAGAGCCGGCGCGCGCTACCGGTTGATGAAACGAATTGAGATGGCCCAAGGAGGCAAGAGATTGGCGCGTTCACTTCCTGGGCTGCTTCGACAGGCTCAATCCCTGCGAAGACGGCGGTCTGCAGCCCGAGTTACGTCCAATGCAGTCGGCTTGAAAAGAACTCATGCCTTCCGCATCGATCCCTCTCTTGAGCTTAGGTATCGGCGCCGTACGCGTCGGCCGCGTGCGGCTTTGAGCACGAACGAGCGAGCACATTAATCGCCAGAGGTCACATCACATGCACCTGTATCCCCTGGCACATGCGTGGTGTGTGCGCACACGCATGCCGTGTACGCACCCGGAGATGTACCACACGGGCCCCATTATGCTTTATCGTTATCATCATATTACGCATGACCGAGAGCCCATATGCAGCTCAGCATCGCTAAGCAGGGCTGGCGGCACCCCGTTCCTCGCTTCCGAGCGCGCGCCCCGGTGGAGCTTCCGTCCCCTCATCGCGCGTTGCGCAGCATCTTAAATCGCGTAAATCACGTAACAGAGTAGCGCTCTTCTGCAGTTGCGCAGAAGTGCTCACCGTCCAGGCGCGCCCGCAGAACGAGCGTAGAACCCAGGCCATTTAGACCGCCCAGCTCTTACCCATGAGATCTAGACCCTTGACGTGAAAAGGCCTGGGTAATGCGTCCCAGTGGACGCAACCCCCACGGCATGCCCTTGCCGCGCTTTTTACCTTTTTAACTGTTTCAAATTAGGTAACCTGAGAGGTAGGTTTCAACGTTAAAGATTTAATCGAGCTTGTCAGTGTACTGACTGCGGACCTGAGGCAAGCGGATCGGCATCATCGACTGGTAGTCTTTGATCTCTTGCGCTCGTAAACAAAGAGCTGCGCCGAATTATAATAACTAGGCCCTTTCTTCCCAACGTCCGGCTACTTTAATCCACCACAAAATGGACGGCCCGGAATGCGACTACGAAGAGCTGCCAGCAAATACCCCTCTTAGCATGAGCATGGCTGCCGGCGCCATTGCAGGTATCATGGAACACACGGTGATGTACCCCGTCGACGCCATCAAAACTCGAATGCAGGTCGCAGGCGCTAGCGAGGCGTACAGAGGCGTGGTGTCGTCCATATCCACGGTAAGCACCTCGGAGGGCGCGTTTGCTCTCTGGCGAGGTGTGCAATCAGTCGTTCTGGGCGCCGGGCCCGCGCATGCGGTCCACTTTGCCGTTTACGAAACCGTAACGAGCCTGGGCCAGAAAAACGGCCACGCCTCCGCTCCTACGGCGGCCGTGAGCGCCCTTGCTGGCGCCGCGGCAACGATCTCTAGCGATGCCCTAATGACCCCTTTCGACGTAATAAAGCAGCGAATGCAGCTGCACCATGGTGGGAACGCGAGTATCATGTCAACTGCGGCTAAGATATTATACAACGAGGGATTCTCAGCGTTCTACATCTCATACCCGATCACGCTTGTTATGAATGTCCCCTTCACCGCAATCAACTTTGCTGTGTACGATCGTGTCGCGTATATGCTGAACACGCAACGCAAGCACGATCCGTTGGCCCACTGTATCAGCGGTGGCATTGCCGGTGCCACGGCGGCTGCTGTGAGCACGCCTTTTGACGTTATAAAGACGCTGCTACAAACGCGTGGCGTGACGGAAGACCCACGTGCCCGGACGCTTAATTCGATTGCTAGCGCTGCACGTTATATTTACCAAACGACCGGCCCCATGGGCTTTTTGCGTGGTGTGCGTCCTCGGATTTTAGCCAACATGCCCTCAACAGCTATCTGCTGGACGGTGTATGAAATGGCGAAGTACTATATCGGATCGGCAAATCCGAGCGTTTAGGTCCCTGAGTCTTCTCGACGCTCGGCCGGGTTAGCATAGTTTCTCTCGCCCAGCTTTCAAGCGCTACCTCCCCATCTCATGGCCTGTCGAAAGCTCATGCACCAACATCCTGGAGAAAGGGCCCTGCTTCCCGCGAATTGCATTACACCGCATGACACGGAAAGGATAATGACATCATGAACTAGCTGTATATACGCCTTTTGAATGTTTAGATAGACCTCTCAATCAAGATTTTGATCTGGTGCGTTCGGTTTGTGTTTATCTTTATTTTCTTTCTAGCACTACCGATGGCCATGTTTTTGTGTAAGCGGAAATGTCTTGAGTACTTACACCATGTCTACTACTATTACTGTAATGATTACAGTCGCAGTGCCGCTTTCTGCGAGAGAGTACAATCGCTCGCTTCGACCAAGCTTTCAGTTGTGATGAGGTGGTGTTCCCCACTGGTCGGAGGGGCGTCGCGCAGTGCAAAATTGTAAGGCGACCGCGCGCCTGTATACAGATTGATGCGGCTTTGCACTATTTGTTGCAAAACTTCGTCATCGTAAGGGATTTCGTAGACGGTTTCGTGAAGCTGCCCGCGGCCGCCATGAGGAGTCAAGAACTGCAGGTTGATATAAGGGGCCAGCCCAATGGCTGCCAGCTTGTCCACAGATGCGACAAATTCGGCTTGGTGCACGCGAAAATAGTCTCGCGCCACCTCGATATTCGGCACCTCTAAGTCGAAGTAATCAGGCACCATGCGCAGTGGGTCAGCCTTCAACATCGAGCTCAACAAATAGTGGTAGGTGAGCGCCTGGTGATAGGCCAGCCTTGTGAGCGTCGGCGAGACCTTGCGGGTGGTTTTCGTCTCCATTATAACAATGCCCTCGTCGCTGATATACAAACAATCGATAACCCCCCGCAGAACGCACATGCTACCCGGCACCGTCCCTCGTATTGGAAGTTCCCGCACAACGCCGTACTCTGAACTCAGATGTCTGCCGAGAGTGAGTATTTTGTCGACCAAATTAATGTATTGCGTGACGTTCCGGTCGAGCTCGAGCTCGGCTTTCGGATCGAAGAACACCTGGTCAGGACTAGTTTGTACAGCGTCTTCCAGAGCTTGGTGGATCCGCGCGCCGCGTTCCATATGCAAATTAGTGGGTCTTTCTTGGTTTTGCAAGTCTACCTGCCGCAATTCGTCGTACTGGGTGATGAATTCGGTCACTGCCAGCGACTTATTTCCATTTTCCTGCAAAAGACTCAAATTCTCCGCGAACTTATCGATTCCTGCTTTGGCGTGGCTAAGAGTTACAGGTCTTTGAGGCTGGAGCTGCCCAAGATGTCGACGCATCGACGTGCTGGACCATCGACTAAGTCTTATCATTCGCTCTCTGCGCAATTATGCTGAAGAGAACCGAAGTAGCCAGAAAGCCGACCAGATTGAAGAAGGCGGTGCGCGAGTAGTCTCTCTCTTCCTCTTCCGTCCGAAATGACGCGAAGAGCTTTCGCAAGTTTGGCAGTGCCATGTACTCTGGATCTGCCACTGCACTCTTCCAAGGTTCGTCTCAGTGGCACAACCCGTACCCTCGAAGATGCGCTCACGTACATCACTCACTCGACGTACCGCCTCACTTACCGTTCAGAAGCTGAGCCACTGCACCGGTTGTTACTCAAATGCGCGTGTTGTCAATAGATGCCTCGTGAGCAAGTACTGACTACGACTCACCAAGCAAATGTAATTGTCTTGTATTTGCGGCTGCCCGGCAGTTTGTGAGCCCACAGATACTTGACAAGTCTCTATAGCGACGGTTTAGGCAAATAATGATTTTCATTTCTCAAATGTGTTTCTTTTTTTTTTGGTAGACTCTATACATTCATCAAAGTGTTTATTCCGTTCTTGAAGCCGTTTAGCGCCCTCGATCCCTTCGGTTGTACGAGAAGCGATAAGGCCAACGACATTTCCGCTACGTCAGAAGACCAAGTGTGACCATCCATGCGAAGTTGACTAGTGTGTTGAAAAGCACGATGTAATTCTCTTTGATGAGGTTGAACTGCAGCACCGATGCAATAGGCCAAATGAGCAGCGAGACCTTCAGAGCCGACCTGTAGTTTTTCTGAATATATAGGTCAATGTCATAGCCTTCCCAAAACGCAGTCAGAGATGTGAAGGCAAATATTGACAGCGGATTGCCCACGAGCTGATCCAAAAGTACCTTCACTGGCCAGAATTCGAAACGTTCGCTGAGCTGTTCCGTCCAGAAGCGCGTCCAGATGCCATTGATTACGCCCCAGACCTGGAACTTGAGGATCGTCGCATAATTATATTTCTTGGTAAGGAGCTGAAGTAGGCTTTGACTCAGTCCGCTCAGCGTTAGACCGATTAGCCCGGCCGTACCATGCGAGCTCCTCGCGAACAGTTTGTCATAAAAGCCGAAGAAAACCAGACACAGAGCTAGCTGGACCACAGTTATTAAAAGCGTGAGTATCTGCGGCTTCCTTGGCTTCCGAATGCGCTTTTCGAGAACGCCAATCTCTATGTCCATCGCTTCCCTATGAGGACGGTTGTTAACAAGTGTGCGGAGTGAGGCTGCGAGGTATGGGGCTAAGGGCGAGGGGGCTCCAGCACATCACTAGCAGAGGACCTACGATACGCTCTCACTCATTTAAGCTGCGACCTTACTACTGCACAGATGCGCGCAGTAAGCTGCGGAAAATACAGGTATATAGAATCACGTACTAAACCAGCCTTAAGAGGCTTCTTTGGCCATGCTACTGATAGCGTGAATGTTGTTTGGTGGGCTAGTTTGAGGATCTTCTTCCAAGACAGACTCCTTCGAACGATTGACAAGGAGATACATGAGGAAATTGAGCGCGTATGCTTCCTCTTAAGCGCGTCAAGGCAACAAAGACTCGCAAATTCATCAGTCTGAAGACCAAAAAATCTGTTTCAGCCGGGACTCGAACCCGGGTCACATGCTTGGAAGGCACGTATCCTAACCGCTAGACGACTGAAACTGACCAGTTGAGCCATGGGCCCCACTCGTTGTTGAATTGAACATGAATGTGTACATGACCCTGGTATGCAGTGCACATGCTACATTTCTTCAAGCAGGAGCACGAAGCGGCTAGAGTTTATTTCTATTCCCATTGCTTGACAACGGAGCGTATACAACCTAGAGCGTGCTCTATCAAAGGGGTTTAGCCTACGACAAAGCGACGTTATCGTAACGTTCTCAAAATCCCTCACAACAACCTGGGAACCTGTCAGTCTAGAGACCTGAGAGTACATTTCATTTGTGAAACAAGTCGTACTTTCACCCGAAAATTAATCGATGCAGCTCCTTTTGCCGTCAAGTAGCTCGGACGCGGCAAGATTGAAGCCGAGCTCACCGGTGATGATGACTAGGACGGTAATGTCCCCAAACCTCACCGACTTCCAGAGCTGCCACCCGAACTCGTATGACGGTTAGTGAAGGAAGGAAACGAAACCACGTCGTAGCGGAGAAGAAGCGCCGGCAGGCTATCCGAACAGGGTTCGATCGACTCACATCCATACTTCCTGGGCTCGACGCGAGACACGCGCGCTCGGAGGCCCTAGTAATAGGGAAGTGTGTGGAGACGCTGCGCAAGCTGAATAGCGAGGACGACAAGCTTCGCCAGCTCGCTGAGCAGCACGGAATAAAGATCGAGTGACCGGTCGACGCGTGCGGTTTGCCAATTGGTCCTCAGCTCAGCGCGAGGCTTCCCCTAGACATCGAAGCGAGAGCCGCAGGCAAACCCACGCGAGTGTATGAGTAGGCTCGTTACGAGCACTGTTGATTATTTATTCGATATGTATTCTTCTGTATTATCAAACTTCTGAGGACAACTTAGTCCAGCAAATCGCGTCGCGTCTTCGAGCGAGCACGAAGGTCCGCTCCCGGGCACCTCAGAGCATCACGTATAAGCACTTTGCCGTGAGTAGTACTTAAGGTTGCTCGTGGCATGCCTTGAGCATCACTGCGCTACAGACCGACTCTTTATGTTTAAGCGACTCTCTTGAGCCGGAAAATGCTCTCTCCGCCCACTCCCACTTGCCGAACCAACAGGCGGTACTGTTTTGGCGGGGGTGGGGGAGGTGGATCCTGGGATAGGTGTTGACTAGACAGGCTTATCGGCGTGGCACGCATCTGCGAGGCGTATCAGGTGACCAAATCTCACCTGAGGCGAAAGGATTGAAAAGTTGGTGCAAGGCGTGACTCCCCAACGAAGCGACCATGGCACGCATGCGCCTTCTAGATCTCGTGCGCCCCTTCGCGCTCGCGCTTCCCGAGGTAGAGCTTCCCTACCAGAAGGTCGATGCCACCGAGCGGCTCGTCTACACCGTGTGCGCGGCGATTCTTTTTATCTTACTCGCGGAAGTGCCTATCTATGGGCTGCCCTCGGCTGCGGACCCCATAGCGTGGCTGCGCGCGGGTCTTGGGATGAGCTCAGGCACTCTTGCCGAGCTCGGCGTGCTGCCGATCGTGCTCTCGGGCGTGACGTTCCAGGTCCTGGCGGGGCTGCGCCGGATCAACGTCAGTCTTGACCTGCGCAGTGACCGTGCGCTGTTCCAGAGCCTGCAGAAGCTGACGGCGCTGGGTATAGCTGCTGTGCTGAGCGTGCTGCTCGCCCTCGGCGGTCTGCAGGGCTCGAGCCCACGCTACGCCGTCTTTGCCGCTATGCAGCTGTTTGCGGGCAGCGCAGCCATCATCTACCTGGACGAGATATTGACGAAGGGGTACGGCGTGGTGACGGGCGTGGTGCTATTCACGCTTGTGCGTTCTGCGCAGGAGTTTGCGTGGACGGCGCTCTCGCTTGCGTCCGTCGAGGTGCCGGGGCTGACGGGCACGATCACCTACGGCCTGTTCCCGTCGCTGATTTTTAACCTCAAAAACCGCAGCTGGCGCTTCGCGCTCGCCGACTTCGCGTTCCGCACGGAGGCTCCGAACGTGTTCGACGTCGCCATCGCCATCGCCGTGTTCATGGCGGCGCTCTACCTCGGCATGGTCCGCCAGAACATGCAGATCCGCTCGACGCGCATGCGCGCGCAGGCGTCGGCGTTCCCCGTGCGCCTCATCTACGCCGGCGCGCAGCCCGTGCTGTTCACTGCGAGCGTCGTCGCGGCGGCCGCGCTGGGCTCATACGCTCTGAGCGGCATACTCGGAGGCGACGCTCTGCCCGTCCGCGTGCTCGGCGTTTGGGACCGCGAGCTGGGCGTGCCCCGCGCGGGGCTCGCCAGCTACCTTGTCCCGCAACTCAGCGGCGGCGTGCTGGTGTCGCTGGTGCGCGCGGTGCTGTACACGAGTCTGTTCGGCGCGCTTGGTGCGTACGTGGGTAACGTGTGGACGCAGAGCTCGGGATTCGCGCCGCTGGACATCGCGAAGCAGTTCAAGGAGAACTCGATCGTGCTCGTCGGCAAGCGCGACGTCTCTGCCATCAAGGAGCTGCGGCGCATCATCCCGCTCGCGGCGACCCTGGGCGGCCTGATCATGGGCCTCCTTGCCGCCTCGGCCGACGTGCTAGCGTCGAGCGGCTGGGGCACAACGATGATCATTGCCGCGCTCGGCGTGTTCAACGTTTTCGAGTCGCTCGCTCAGGACGGCATCGTCGGCCCTGATGGGCTCAATGCCTTCATGTGAGTGTAAATAAGTGTTTGTTGCCTCCGAAGAGACCAACACAGCCTCTTAGATTGAAAACCCGAACTCCCAAAAAAAAAAAAAAACGTGTATAATGCTTAACTGCCTTTCCAGGCTTCTAGCCTAATTTTCACACAGCCAAACGCCAGATTAGAGCCGTCATGCTCTTGAGAGCCTCGCTAACCGAATCCTGGTATGCGGCGCAGCTCCTCGAGGGCCGCACACTGAACCTGCAGGGGCGGCTTGTCGGCGCGCACGACCACGGATGTCCCCCGTAGCTCGACACTGAGGCGCGGGTACAAGCGGAATGTGGTAACTGGCAGCGTCTCAGTGTCGCCGCTGCGGGCACTCGAAAGAAGGGGTGCCTCACGAAACAGCGCTGTGAGCAGCCGCAGAATGGTGAGGCAGCGGCCCCAGAGAGCGACAGCACGGCGTAAGGAGCAGGCCTCGTGCCCAGTTCTGCCGGCGGTGGCGCTGTCGCCGGTGGCCGCGCCTTTGCGAGTATCGAGGATGAGAGCTTTGTAGTGCTCGCCCAGCGCCGCCGCGACCGCAGGGTAGCTGAAGTGGTATTCTACGGAGCCCGTGTCAAGCACTGCGCGGGCGGTGAAAAACAGCATGGAAATGATGCCCACCCCGTTCTCCAGTCTGACCCGAGCCCCGAGCGTCTCTGCTCGCCGCGCTAGCGCTTCACTGGGGGTCAGAGCAGGGCTCACCTCTGCGCCTGTGCTGGTGATGCGCGGCGTCGTGCTGGTTGCGCGGACCGGAATTGCTGCTGTGGCGCGGCGCCGGACGGCGAGCTCGGCCTCGGTCAGTGCGGCGTCGTAGTCGTCCTCGACCTTCTTCAGCCGACCCAGCTGCTGCCGCGTGCGTGCCTCGCGCTCCTCGATCTCGGCAGCCACGCGCTCAGACTCTTCCGCCGCGGCCTTCCACTGGTCCACGAGCTGCGTCGCCTCCTCGATCTGGGCGCTGAGCTGGTCGTAGATGCGTTCGTTCGCCTCCCGCTCGCTCTCCTCGTGGCTCAAGTCGTTCTGCAGCTGCAGCAAGCGGAGGCGCGTGTCGCGCAGCAGCGCACACCGCAGCTTGGCGACGGAGACGTCAGCGTGTTGCCGGCTTGCTCGCCACAGCGGCGTCACAGACTGCCGAAGGACGGCTACCGCCGCGACGGGTGCCTGCTGAAGCGCGGCTAGAGCCCCCGCCTCCTGCCTCAGCTTGGCGTGCAATTTCGCGAGCGCAGCCGCAAGAACGCCGGCCTCGGCCTGTTCGATGCGCGACAGGCCTGTGGTATTTACGATGGGGGGCTGTTCTGCGAGGTCCAGAGAGCCTGTGTCTACTGGCTCGAAAAATCCGGCGCTGGTCTCGCTCCTTCCGAGCACGCTGTTCGGTTGCAGGCTTTGTATCAGCTCTTCGAGCCTAACGGTGGGGCCAGCGGCGACTCGCGTCTCGGCGAGCATTTCCTCCACATGCTGCGGGTCAACATCCTCGCTGGAGGGCAGTCCGAGAGTCACATCGCCAGCCTTGTACGCCTGCTCATCATTCTCGCTATCATTGACATCCTTAATGCTCACGAATTCCAGAGAGGCACGCGACGCAGTCCCCGAAGCGGCACCCGAAGCGGCTCCCGAAGCAGACCCTGAATTGGTTGCCACGGCAGCGTCCAGAGCGTTTGTCGTTGGCGAAACGATCGCCCCTGCACCGCGTCGTATGTCGGCCGCCGCATCAGCGTTCGCGGCGGATTCCTCATGAGCCTCTACACGCGGGTCACCTAATGCGTCGTTCTCATTTATAGTTACGTCCACGGTTGCGCTGGTGACGGCAATGATAGCCGCATTTACTGCGGAAATATGCTCCGCGTCCCCTTCCGACGCGGCATTGAGCGAGGCGTGCTGCGAATTTCTTGGGCCGGGGCGCGCCGTGGTGTCGAGCACTAAGGCCTCAGTCCGCAGGCTACGCCGATCTTCTAGCTTCCGCAGTTTAACGAGCGGGGACCTGGACGGGGACCGAATCTGGTCTGCTGGAGGCGCCGCACGACGCTGCGATCGCGGTGTTGAATGTAGAGACGAATTGTCAGGGGGCGGCGCCTCGCGCAGCTCGCTAGCGAAGACGGGGGGCTCGCTCAGCGGAGGCCCGCCCTGTACTGGCTGAGTTTTCGCGGGCGAGCGGAGCTGCGACTTCTGCGGCGATCTGTGCGGCGACCGACGCCGCGCCTGCCGCGCCTTCTGGAATATGTTGTAGTGTGGTGGCGCAATATCATCGTCGCTCGAGTCGGACATAGCCACGACTTGCCAGGCCGCTCAAACCCAGTGTATGGCGCGCGCGGAGCAACTTCTTTGCGCGATAAGCGGTTCAATGTATCTCCCTTATTATTATTATTATTGTCACTACTTATTTGGCGCGCCGCCTCGCCCTCGACCCTAAACGCGTTGTTGGCGAGCGCTCTAGGCACGCGTTGTTGAGAGCGCGATGGAGGCCGAGCTCGAGGAGGCTGTGTGCCTCGAACTGCCACTGAACGTGGTCAATGTGGACCGAGCCATTGCGGCCGTCGGCGGTCCCGAAGAGATCGCCCGTGTCACGTCCGACGCGACGTTTGCCAAGGACGCCGAGGGCCTGCAGCTGAGCCTGCGGCAAGACAGGTTTCACCACACGGTCAGCTCGGCGGCTTTGCCCGCTACGAACATCGTTGTTGAGATCAGCCTGCCCCAAAAGTATTTCGTGGCGGCGCCAGACGAAACAAGCAACGCCAGCGGCAGCACCGGCGCTGGCTCAGAGGCGGCGCGCGACGTCAGAGCCGCGCTCGGGCGCGCTGCTGCAGAGGCCGCGAGCGCGGGACAAGGCAATGGCTGCGTGGGCGTGGTTGTGTCGCCGAAGTACCGCGTGCGTCTGCTGCATCGGTTCCGTGAGATCGCAGACTTCCAGTACTTCACGGGCGACTCTGAATTCTGCAAGCAGCTGGAGCGTTCAGTGTTCCGGGGCGACCTCGGCGAGATCCAGAAGCTCAGCCTGCGGAGCCTGCCCTCGCCGGCCGACATCCTGCCGCCGCCGCGGTTCACGGTGAGCACGCAGCCGTTCTACTACGGCTACAAGCAGAGCGCGCTGGTCAAGATTGTGGACGACGGCTCGGGCGAGCGACGGCTCGTCCACACGCCGTACGCGGCGAAAGTTGTGTCGTCCATTCTCAACTGGGGCGACGCCGTGCCGGACGGGCCGCCGCCGCAGCTCGAGGCGAACCCGAAGGCGACCCTGAAGCAGTGCATCGACGAGCTGCGCGCGCTGTTCGCCAAGCGGCCGAGCTACACACGCCGCTCGCTGCAGCACAAGCTCGGCACGGTCGTCGCGCGCCAGCTGCGCTACGCGCTCCCGTACGTCTCCTATTACTACCGGAGCGGCCCATGGCGCGGCGCGTACATTCGCTACGGCTGCGACCCGTCGAGAGACCCCGCGCTCGCGATGTACCAGGTCGAACACTTTCGCATCCAGTCTGACAAGGAGGCTATCGCCCGGCTGGGGGACGAGCGCCACCGCGCCGAGGGCGGCGACTACATATTCGACGGCACGACCTACCCAGACCCGCCGCTGCTGCAGCTGAGCGACATCGCGGATGGGTTCCTGGAGCAGTACATAAACACGGAGGAGCTGCGGACCGAGGTTGATCCCAACGACGGTTGGTACACGGAGCGGGTCATCACGGTTATCAGGAAGGTACTTCGCGCCGAGCTGATCGCGCTCAGCGAGAAGAAGGGCCCGCTCTCTGTGCAGGCGCGAGAGCAAATCGCTGATCAGCAGTGATACGGCTGGCCAACACTATCTGGAGCTAATAATGTGTTACATATGCTGGATGCGCCTAAAGCCGCGACCATTAATGCGAGTTGGCCACAAAGTGCTAAACTCTGCCCCCTTGGCGAGGACTTGAGTTTCAAAAGAGCAGCCCGTCTGGTCCCCAGCCGGGTTGACCGGACAGCCCTCTGCCGGGTGCACTGGCCGGTCTGCTGCGTACGCGACGCGGTCTTCTGCGCGGTCCGCTGTGCGGCCTGCTGTGGGGCCTGCCCTCCGGTTCGCTGCTTGGCCGGCTGAAGAGGAGGGGACTGTGTACGGTCGATGCATCAAGCGCGCCTGGTTGGCTCTGGAGAGCGAGCGTCTCCGCGTGAGTCTTCTCATGCTTGGCCACCAAGTCTCGCGCGACCTCTGCAAACGGCCGTTCGCTGGATCTGGTGGCGGAGTCCGTGACACTGATGACGTAGGGCGCCTCATCTGCCTCGTCGGGCCGTAGAGCCGTGCAGGCGGCCAGGTAGGTGAAGTAATCACTGGCATTCGAGTTGGCCTGGTCGTTCCATAGCGCCGACATTAACGCCGTGATCTCGCTGAAGGAGAACATCGGCAGAAGCGGATGGATGAACGATCTCGCGAAGAAGAACCGGTTCTTCTTGACCGAGTGGTCGTCCTTAAATTCGCGGCGTCGGTTGCCGCACCGGACCGGCCGCTGCGATGGCGTGATGCGCTGCACCGCCCTCGCGTACGCTGCTTCCTTTCGCTGTTGCATAACTCTCATAGCCTTGCGCATCTCGACTACCACGCTATCCGGCGTGGCCTGCGCCAGGTACGTCACGCCGTCAGCGGCCCGCGTCTCGACCCGCGCCGATGGCGCTATGCGAAGCGCCGCGGCGGCGGCTGGTCCTGGTGGTGCGTTTGGTGGTGCGTTTGATGGTGCGTTTGGTGAATGCACGCCTGGCCTTCGGGCTTGAGCCGCTAGCGACGAAAACGAGGCCACGCCGAGGTTCCGCTCAGTGTCTCTACTGCGGCCGCGCGCGCCCTGGCTGGGCTGGAACGCATTAGGATACTGAGCCGGGTAGAACTCCTCTTGTCTCAGTTGCAGCGTGCTAGGAGGCTGCGGAGAGGCCGCGAAGACGTTTGCGAAGAACGCGCGATGGACCACCACTTCTTCTTCGCCTGGATCCATGCCTGTGAAGTTGTTCCGTTTTGGGACGATAGATAAGAGGGTTCGAGCATGCAGGAACGACCTCGAGGAAGGCACGTGAATAAGCCGGGCCGAGGCGGCCCTTTAAAGTCTAAGCGCAGCGCGGCGAGATAGGACACAACACGGAAAGAGAAGAATAAAAAAAATGCCAAATGTCAGAATATACAAACATCTATATAAGTTAATTGTACACGAGCATACTAAACACACACGCGCGCACACATACACGCACACCTTCACACCCACACACGCGCGAACCCGCGCCTCGCGCCTCGCCTTCCAAACGCAGTCAGAAGTGGATATCACTCGTTTTCCTGGTTTATGTACTCGAGCTTGCGGATCTCGAAGAGGCGGTTTCGCGCCTGCGTGAGCTCCTGCTCGAGCTTGAGCACCTCGACCTGCTGCTCCATGGAGGTGGACTTGAACTCCATGGGGCTGAGCTTGCTGTAGTCGATCATCTTGGCGTCCGGGCGCGCCAGAATGTCCTCCACCTTGGAGACCATAGAGCGGCACGAGCTCGTGACGCTCTTGCTGGCGCCCTCGAGGTCCTGCTGCGTCTTCGAGAGGTGGCCGGCCTTGACGCGCGACGCGGCGACGAGCTGCGCGATGGAGCTCGCGACCTCGCGCGACGACACGATGAGCTGCTCGGGCGTGCCCTTTCCGCTGAGCGTTCCGTCTGCCGTCTCGATGAGGATATTTGTGGCGGTGCCGACGGTCTTGGCTGCCGATATGAGGCCCTCGGTCCAGCGGTGGTTCTTTTTGTAGTAGTTTTCGGGATTCTCGCCCTCTCTGCCGCTGGCGACGATCTCCTTCTGGCACTCGATGGCGGCCTTGATCAGCTCGGAGATCGCCGACGTGATGGCGGCCGCCGCAGCGATGATGGCCTCGTTGACCTGGCGGTCGAACACGTGGTAGCCCGACGACTGGTCGAGCAGGCGCAGCAGGCGCTTGTTGGCGCTGGCCACGGCGTCGGCCAGATGCGCCATGGCGCCGTCGACCTGCTGGTTGAGGCTGCCCGCGTGCAGCACGTTCGTCTTGGGCAGCATGCCCTCGAGCGTGTTGCTCAGCTCCTGCAGGTACTTCAGGACCTCGACCTGGTTCGTGATGATCAGCTCGAGCTTGTCGTCCTCGTCGGTGAGGTCGTTGAGAAGCTCGGAGTTGAGGCTGCCGTAGAAGGTGCACAGGTTCGTGGCCGCCTCGCGCACGGCGATATTGATGAGCTCGGCCTCCTCGCTCTCCGTCGTGACGGAGGCGAGTCCCTTGACGTTGGTGAGCAGGTCTGCCATCGAGCCCGAGAGCGCGCTCGACGAGGTGATGATCTTGACCGGGTCGCCGCTCTCGCTCCCGTCGGCGCCCTCGGCGCCCTCCGCAATGTACTGCGTGAACGCATCGCAGAACTGCTCCGTGTTGCCCACGGTCGAGTCGCAGATGTTGAGCACGTACGACGGGTTGGCGTTGGGGTTGCCGGTCTGCAGGGGCGAGTCGAACTGCGTGAGCGCTTGCTGGACCTGCTCGTAGGCGGCGAGCAGGATGGCGTCGAGAATGGAGTCGACGTTGCTAGCCTTCTTAAGGGACATGCCGCCCATGAGTTCCTCCATCTGCTGGAGCTGCTCCTTGAGAATGTCGATCTCGTCGCCGCCACCGTGCGCGGCGCCGCCGTCGGCGAGCTGCTCGATCTCGCGCTCTTTCTCAGCGAGCTCTGTTTCGAGCAGGGTGATCTGGCGCGCGTGGCCCGAGACGAGGCTCGAGACGTCGGCCGCCTTTGAGCGGTCGTTGTCGGAGATGCGGTCGTTGAGCAGCGAGATGTCGCGCTCGAGGCGCTCGATCTCGTCGAGGTGCTGGCCGCGCGTCTTGTCGAGCTCGTAGCGCGCGCGGTCGCGCTCGCGAATGAGGTCGGCGAGCTCGAGGTTCTTGGACTTGAGGTCGCGCTCGGCGCGCTCGCGCTTCTCGACCGCCTCCTGCGCGGACGCGGCCTTGGTCTGCACCTTGCGGTACTTGTCCATGAGCCCCAGGTGCTCGTTGCGCAGCTGCGAGTAGAGCTTGGCGAGCTTCTCGTACTTGGAGCGCCAGCTCTCGACCTGCTCCTGGATGCTGTCGACCTGCTCGGACTTCGCGTCGATCTGCTGCTGCGTGAGCGAGGTCATCTGCGCGAGGTCGCTCTCGAGCGACTGGACGCGCTGGTCGTACTGCTGCAGCATGGAGTGCGCCTCCTCGGTCTGGTTGCGGAGCAGCTGCATCTCCTGCTCGAGCGCGGCGGCCTGGCCCTGGTACTGCGCCTGCTGCTGCAGGCGCGCGTACTCCTCCTGCTGCTGCTGCTGCATGGCGAGCAGGGCGGCCTGCTCGGCCTCGAACCGCTGCTGCTGCTGCTGCGCCATCAGGGCCTGCTGCTGGCGCTCGGCCTGCAGCTGCAGCTGGTGCTGCTCGAGCTCGCGCATGCGCTGCTCCTCGGCGGCCTGCTGCGCGGCGAGATTCGGCTGCTGGCTCTGCCACCAGTTGCCGGTGGCCTCGGGCACGATGGGCTGCGGCGTCGCCGACATCGAGAGCGACGCCATGGGCGGCTCCGGCGGCGGCATGTACATCGAGGTCGCGCCCGTCGCGGCCGGCTGCAGCGTCGCGCCCGTGGCCATGGACTGCAGCTCGCGCGGGCGCTTCGGCAGCGACGGCGCCTTGTCGTTGCTCTCCATCAGGTCTGGCGGGTCCTTGGGCAGCTCGGGGATGGTGATGAGCGTCGTGAGGTACTTGACGCCCTGGCATTCGAAGTAAAAGTTGCGCAGGCGGCGGTGCTGCGAGTAGTAGCGGCCGCGCAGCGTGTCCAGCGCCTCCGGGTCCGTCTGCTGGTGCAGCCCGCGCAGCATGCTGGTGGCGAAGCGGTAGATGCCGTAGGACTCGGTGACCATGGCCGTGAGCGACGAGACGCGGCACTCCATGCCGCCGGCGCCGCTCGACTTGCGGCGCGTGCTGGCGCCGAGGCTCGCGAAGAGCACGCGCTGGTAGTCGTCAATGGAGTCCTGGAGGTTCATGAGGTCGATGCAGACCTCGAAGCCCTCGTTCGGGTCGTCGACGCTGCGCAGCGAGATGTACTCCTCGTACTCGAACGTGCCATTGAAGACCGGGTGCCGGCGGTGGAAGTCGAGCTTGAACAGCAGCAGCCGCACGTACTCGTCAATGAGGCGCCGGTACCCGCCGCCGGGCCCCATCGGCCCCGCGAGCGAGCGGAGCCACTCGACGTGGTTCCGCGCCTCCTTCAGCACGTTCTTGTGGCCCTCGTGCAGCACCTTGTGGACCACGATCAGCGCCTTGAACACCATGACGGGGTCGTCATGCAGCGGCAGCAGCCGCACGGCGTGCCAGAACGCCTTGCCGTCGCGGTGGTCCCATGTGTAGACAACGCACGCGCGAACGTGCTTGCGCTTCGGCGCGGTCTCCTCGGGCGAGATCGCCTTCTTGACGCTCGTGTCTATGTCCGGCTCGCCGCGCAGAAAAGACATCTCCTGGAGCAACGGACGAGGCGGGAAGAGAGGGGGGGAGGGAGGGTGGTCGAAGAAGCGAGACGGGCGCCGGTAGGAAGTCTAACGGTTGTATCCCGCCGTGAATGGCGTGGTCTGGGGTTGAGGTCCGCCGGCCTCTGCCGGGCTGGGGTTCGACGCAGCACCATCCTAGGTCTCGTAGCAGACACTGCTAGGAAAAAAAACAAAAAACATGGAAATGGCGTTAGTCGCGCTGTGCCACATCGCGCGCCCGAGGAAAAAACATGGCGTCGCAGCGTAGAGTCAATTAGGCTATAGAGTATATACGCGCCGGTCAATGCACGCAAGCGCGCCTGCCTGCACCGTGCGATGATCCGCCTGCTTGCTTTCAAAGTGCATCGCGGCGCGTGGCCGCGGCTGTGCGTGCTCTACCTGGCGCCGAGCTACGCGCAGGCTGTCGAGCTCCGTTAGCGCAGTGCTGGCGCCGGTCGCGCCAGCACTGTCAAATTGCCGGCGTGCGTGTACGCAGGCTTGCATTTAAATGCTCACAAGCGCGCACACGCGCGCGTGTGCTCGAAATGTCCTGAATTGCGAGCGTGCGAGCGTGACATTTGCGAAATTGGCGTACGTGGGAGCCGGGCGTGGTTGTGGAGTGCATGCGTGTGCGCGGGCGTGTGCGAGGGTGCGTGCGCGGGCGTGTGCGCAGGCGCGTGCAGGCGTGCGTGGGTGGCTACGTGGGGCCGCTTCTACGTGACCGCGCTGTGCACGCCGCCCTTCCTCCTCGAGCAGGGGCGAGGTCTCGCGCAGCCACGCCGCCGTTCCGCGCAGCGCGCTCTTGCCGGCGGCAGGGACACGGCGGCGCCATTTACATGCAGAGACGCAGCGCTTATCGGCGCCCGCGCGCCCCAGCGTGTTGGCCGGTCAAGCGCCGCGTGCCTTGGAACGCTCAGCCGCTGTGGGTGCGCTGCGGGTACGCTGCGGGCGAGCTGCGGCCGGTGCGCCCTATCCCCCCACTCTCGGCTGAGATGCGGTGCGTCTGCGATCTGCCCAGCGTGCTTTTCGAGATTAGGCTGCGGGCGCGTGCGCGCGCTGCCTGCTGACGCTGCGCTGGCCCAGGCGCGCGCCCCGGCGTGTGCCCAGGCCGTGCGCGAGCGGTAGGGCGCCGATCGTCTCAAACACTGTTAGTCAGCCTGAGCGGGCCGCGCGCGTGCGCGCCACCATGGCGGCGGGCGGGCGGGCAGCAGCAGGCCCGGGCGACGGGAGGCGGCGGGCGGGCAGGGAAAAAATAGCGGAGGGGAGGGAGGAGGGAAGCGTGGGTGTTTTTTGCTGCTGTAATAGGACTAAGGAAATTTCTCCCTCCCATCAACAACTCTATTATTTCTAACAAAGTCGCCGAGAAATTTATGGCCTCTCTGGATAACCTCGAATCTTTCGATCCGTTTGCTGAGACTGGCGAGGTCAAGACTCAAAGTTCAAAGCAGATCCACATTCGCTGCCAGCAGCGCAATGGTCGCAAGACCATCACGACTGTGCAGGGCATCCCCAGCGAGTACGATCTGAAGCGCATTCTCAAGACGCTCAAGAAAGATTTCGGGTGCAATGGCCACATCAACAACGACACCGAGCTCGGCGACATTCTGCAGTTCCAGGGCGACCAGCGCGAGAAGGTGCAGGGCTTTCTGACCTCGGCGCTGCAGATCCCCAAGGCCGACATCAAGATGCACGGTTTCTGAGCGCTTTGCTCGGGCCTCCGGGCCTCCTTCGCCGGCCACGCGCCGCCGTGCTTTCGCGATCGCGTTCCTCGCGTCACGTAGAGACCGTGGCGCCGCCCCCCTAGTTATATATGTGTAGTGATCGTAGCACTTCTTTCCAACACCCCCTCGACGCTGCGGCTCGCTGGAGCTGACGCGTCGCTGAAATTGTCGAGCAACGCGTCTGGCTCGTGCGGCAGCCGGCGTGGCAACGCGTCGAGCACCGCGCCGGAGGCGAGCCGCGACCGCGCCGGGGCCGCGCCGGGGCGGCGCCGGGACCGCGCCGCGCAAAGCGCCAGAAAGCACGCCGAGCCGCGCGCCCGCCGCTATCGCCGGCTTTGGCGACGGCGGGGGTCAACGCGCGCCAGCGCGGACCGACACAAGCGCTATCGGGTTTACACGAGCGCGCTGGCGAGCGTCGACGAGAGTCTTGCACTTACGCAAGTCTGACTGGCGCGTCCGCCACACTTCACAGAAAGGAGTTGCGCCCGGGGGCGATACATAAATAAATTAGATTACTTACTCGCGCGGCTGCGCGAAGTCGACGTGCATGATCATGTTCTCGACGGCCATGCCGTCGTACATGACGCGCGCCTTGTCCGCCTCCTCGCGCGTCTGGTAGACCACGAAGGCGAAGCCGCGGCTGCGGCCGGTCAGCTTGTTGCGCGCGAGGTGGCAGCGCACGACGCGCCCGATGCGCCCGAAGTTCTGGCGGATGTCGTTCTCCTGGATGTCGTCCGGCAGGTTCGACACGCGCAGCGTCGTGGACTCGTCGCGCTCGGGCTGGCCCATCGCGCCCATGGCGCCGCCCATGCCGGGCATGCCAGGCATGCTCGGCGGCGCGCCGCGCAGCGCCGGCGGGACGTATTTGCCCAGACCGGGCGCGCCGCCGGCGGCTCCGCGCATGCCG
>NRDT01000046.1:0-39876 GCA_004124955.1 Starmerella riodocensis
ACGCCGAGAACGTCGGACGCAAGGCGCTTCTGGAGTCTGAGATTCGGCATTTCCAGTAGGTGTAAGGTGGTGAAGAAGAAGAGGTTTCTGCTTCGCCTTATAGGACAGGATTTAGGCGAAGCGTCGCATCATCAAGGGTGCCTTGTTATATTCTTGCAACCAATCAGAGATCGTTAAAGTACAAAACCACGTATCTGGTCGCCCAAATCACTATTTTCATGAGAGATTAGATTAGTGAATAAGTTCGAAGATCACAGCGAACGGGACGCGACCTGAGCGGAAAGGGAGCTGTTGGTTCAGTCTCTTGTGCCAGAGTTCATTTGTGAGGGACGCAGCCGCGCACAGCGCGCATCATGAGGTTTGTTCAGGCAACAGGACTTATAACATTTTGAGGTGAGAAGTTCTTTATGCGTTCAGCAAGCCAACTTCCAGTCATGGTGCTCACACAGTGCAGCAGCTTAAAACTTTACCTTCGATGGGATGCTGAAGGACCCAGGAAGAAGCCTTGTAGCGAAGCTCTGAGAACAAATTAGCAACGGCTAAATTGTGATTGTTCTGTCGCATGATATCACAGCCACTAGTTCTCTTGTTTTGCATCTACTTCGAGCACAACCTGGTTGCATAGTGGCGTTGAGTTGGCTTCTATTGAAGATCCTTATCGTCGCTCATGTGTTCATGTCGAGGACAAGTGGCTGAGAACTTCGAAGACTGAAGGTGAGAAAGATTCTATTGCAGCAAATGGAACAGCAGTTGGCAGCGGGACTGCTAATCCTTACGGGTAGCTTAGCAGGATTTACTCTCGAGAAGAAAAATACATAGAAGCTCGACGTATGTGCATTCCAGGTATGGAGATGCTCATGAGTTTAGAAGCAGAAATTTGATAACTAGCTCAAGATGGTGCTGACTCATTGGAGGCCTACCAGGTCACAGGATAAGTGTAAAAGAGAAGTTGTGTTGAAGAGCCAAGCATTTAGTCCCCATCTGGAAGCAACGGCCATAATATCAGCTATCAAACACTAGATAAGGTTACTGGCCGCCTGGATTGGTCTCTAGCTCTATCTTGGTGCAAGCGATCGACAGGGCTACTACAGCTGATGCCATAGCTCGATCTGAACCACGTGATCTCATGGCTCTAGGCCGCGATGCCCACAAGTTTGCGTGCGGGTGCGGTGGAGAGTGTGGCCATGGTCCTGGCAGAAGGTGGCGCGAAGCGCCGCCGCGATGACGAAGAGGAGGAGCAGGCGGCGGCCGTTCGCGAGGCCCTGGAAGCGGAGGTGAACAGTGCTATTGGGGCCTCTGGCAGCGGTGATGAGGACGACCGGGACGACGAGGAGGCGAGCGATGAGGAGAGTGACGTGGAATTTCTTCTCGGCCCGCAAATTAGCTCAGAGGCCTCGCAAAAGATCAGCGGTCCCAGGCCTGACGATGGCGCTGCCGCCGTTGGCGCGGCAGAGGCGACCCAAGGCAGTAGCGGCGGCCGCCAGCCTAGCGGCCAGCACGGTAGCCATCTCGGCAGTCATCCCAGCGGCCAAGCCAGCGGCCAAGCCAGCGGCCAAGCCAGCGGCCAGCCTGACGGCCAGCCTGGCGGCACGGCCGAGGCCCCGCAGATGCAGCGCGGGACGCTCGATCTCGACGCTGTAGGCACCTACAATGGCCAGCCCATCTCGCAGTTTCCGCCGTCGAGTTTCGAGGAAAAGCCCTGGCGGCGGCCTGGTGCAGACCTTAGCGATTACTTCAACTACGGCTTCGACGAATACACATGGATGGCCTACTGCAGCCGCCAGGACAAGCTGCGCGCTCACTTCACGCCGCAACAGATCATGCAGTCTATGCCGATGGCCATGCCGATGAGCAGCCAGATGGGCGGCCAGATGGGCGGCCAAATGGGCATACCTCCCATGGCACCGATGCCGCCCTTTATGATGCCTCCTATGATGTTCCCACAGTCCGCCGCATCCGACCAGCGCGGTGCCTGAGAGAAAGTCTGTTTATACCGCCGCTCGACCCGACTCCTTGGTATTCAACTAGGGACAGGCCGCGCCGGTTCTATTATCAAGTGTGCAGGCGCGATGGCGAACGTAAGCAGTTCAGGGCGCAGCCACGCCCGCCCCGCAGATGAGCGAACGCGTCGTGCCACTATGTGTCTTGTCCGCACCAACGAACTCGAAGTTTTTGAGATCTGCTGCCGTCAGCGCCGGCCGCGCACAAAGCACGCGGCAGGGGAGGCGGCCTCTTATGGCTAGCTGGCCGGCCGCGCGCCATCGGGTAGCTTACCTTTGCGCTTTACAACAATATATTACAGTGTATGTATACGCAAGCAGGGCGTATTGCTAATGCATGGCCACAGCTCGCATGAGTTGGGCCGCGGCGCTGCGGTCGCGCGCCAGGCGTGTTCGCGAGCGTCGCGACGCAGCCGCCTCAGGCGAGCTGCCTCGTTTCGTAGAGGACGGCATCTATCCACTTCGGGCGCAGGCCCTCCCGGCTGCCGGCGACGGCGCTGAGCTGGCGGACCCAGTGCGTGAGCTGCGCCGGCGTATCGACGCCGAACGCAAGCGTGTCGCGGTTCGTGAAGCGGATCTCGAACAGCTTGTCGTCGACCGCCGCAACGGACGTGGCCTTCGCGAGGTTGATCAGCGTCCGCGGCCGCCGCGTCCGCGTGGAGTGCGCAACAAGCAGCGGCGCAACGGGATCGAGCACGACGTAGCGCAGCTTGCTTGACTTGCCCTTCAGGTCGCCACCAAACTGGCGCAGCGTGCCCGCGGCGCGCGGCTTCTGTAGCCCCTGCTGTTGCTGCGCGCGCGCGAGCCGGCTTGACGCGCCCTCCAGCGTTTGGGGCAAGCTATCCTTGACGGATATGCACGGGATGTACAGCGCGCTGCAGTTCGCCGCGGCCACCGTGCGCTCGCTGGCGTCGTCCTTAGCCGCCCATACGTTCTTGCCTGCAAGCCCAACATGGTCCTGACGGCTACCGTACACCGTCTTGCGCAACTCGGCGAGGTCAAACTTAGCAAACGACCCGTCGCTTGCAAGCCCGAGGTACCGCAGCTGCTTCGGCGAGGGGCTCGCCAGCTTGATTATCACACTCACTTCACCGTCCTCCATTACCCCGATCCGGTACTCCTTGTCGAAGTTCGCAAGCTTCGCCACAGGCATGGGCTTGGTGTAGATGCAGTGCGCGCCGTTGTCGATCTCGAGCGTCGCGATCGTCTCGGCGGGGATGCTCCCTACGGAGATGCCGTCGAATGCAATGTACAGCAGGCCGACTGGTAGCAGTTCATCCTCTAGCACCTGTTGAAACAACGACTGCTCTGTGCGCACGTGCGAGTACTGCCGCAGCTCGCCGTAGGGAGCCGACGGTGACGGCGATCGGGCGGCCACGGGCTCATTTCGTTCCGCACCGGTCGCGTCGGTCTGCTGGATGGATGCCAGGGCCGGCCCCCTGTCCGGCTGGTGGCCGTCCAGAGACGCATCATGCCGCGCACAATTCTGCGGCGCCTCCGATCTGGGCGCTATTGCGGCTTCTTGCTCAAATCCTCGCGGAAAGAGCTCGCGCGGCACGTCGCCGGCGGCGGCAACCGTCGAGGTCGAGGCGGCGCGCGCGACGGGCCTGGCGCCCGCGCCCCCGGCAGGGCCCGTGGCCGTGGTCAGCGCTGCGGTCAGCGCTGCGCCGACACCAGTGTGGGCTCGGTCATTTTGTTCCCCAGCGAGGCTGCGGCGGCGACGCGCTGGCTCGTCCTGCCCAGCGCTGCCGGACACGCTTCTAGAGTTGTTGGTGTTCAACTCGTGCATAACAGTGGCCGCCTCCTCCTCCGGCTCCGGAATGGCCTTCAGAATACGTTTGGAGGGCTCAGGTGCTGCGGTGTTTGATGGTGCGGTGCCGTGTGCCGAGATGTTTAGGATCGAGCCGCTGCCGGCCGAGTAGTCCGACGAGGGCGCGCGCGAAATCTCACTCGGGACCCGCATTCCTGTTGGAGCAGGGGCGGTCCCAGCAGGGCGGTTGGGAAGCGCTCGTGGCACGCCAGAAGAAGCGGTCGACTGTGTGTGCACGCTTTGCACGGGCGTCGCCATCGCCGGAAGAGCACGGCTCCTTTGAATCGAGTGCTGGGGGGCGTGGGCCTCTGGTTCGTCGTCGTTCTCGCTGAAGACCTCGTAAGCCTGAGAGTGCAAGCGCCGACGCCGCTGGGGGCTGGTCGCAATGACATAGCTGCTGTGCTCGCGCACGGTATAGCTCTGGCGGGGCCGCTCACTCCGCGCGGAGTCGTCCCCTTCAGCCGCGGCCCCGGCCGTGGCGGCAGGGAACTGCTCGGAGAAGAGCGACAGCATGGTGGCCTCCATATTCTCGCCGAACGAGGGCTCGCCCACGGACACGTCTCCCTGCAGACTGCTTTCGTGCCCGATCAGGTCGGGACCACGCTGAAGTTCCGGCCCTCGGTGAAGAACACTTTCCTCAGCGGCGGCCGCGCCAACGGTAGCGGGTGCGGCGCGTGGTTCCGGACTCGCACTCCTACCTGGGGATTTGCTTCTAGCCTTGGGAATGCTGAGGCTCTCTTCGTCGAGGTTCACGGGCGACAAGATGATTTCTGAGGGCGCTTTCCTCTGCACGATGTAGGAGTAGTCGTCCTGGCTCCTGCTTTCGCCCTGGGCGACATCGGCACCGCTGGCGGCGGCACCAAGCACGTCGATGCTGAGGGAGCCCGCGGCCGTGATGGCGGGCTCCTGCTGCTGGGGGTCGAGATCGCTAAGATCGCTGTCGAGCTCGGGCTCTGTCTGCATCGCACGATTCGCCTCCGCAATATGAAAGTCGTGTTCCTGATGGTGGTCCTCTATCCAGCTTTTGCGCTGGAACTGCGCGAGCTCCTTCGTGTTGAAGCTCATCTCCTTAAGGATAGAAAAGTCGCCATTTTCGGTGGCAATGGAAGGGGATATCGACGCATGCTTGCCGTGCGTCTTCTGGCCGCTGCCACCCACCAAAGGGGATGCCAAAGGAGCGGCGGCGCGTGGGTTGGGTGCCGGCGGTCTGGGCGGCGCTGCCGGCGTCGTATTTAGCCCCTCGTCGAACAAGGGCAAGAACGGTGACGACGACAGGTTGAGGGGAGACAAGGATGGGATGGTCGTGGGCACAAATTGGTGCCGGTCGCGCAGGCTGGAAGTCGAGTTCATCCGCCCGCCCTCGAAGCTGGGGCGAACATGCCTTGCGGGTGTCTCTACGGCGCGCGCAGTGGCGGGCGACTCGTTGGCCTCGGTCTCGCTGGCCATATCGTCGTTGGCCACAGTGTTGTTGGCCCTACTGTCGTTGGCCACAGTGTCACTGGCCACAGTGTCGTTGGCCACGGTGTCATTGGCCACAGTGTCATTGGCCGCAGTGTCATTGGCCGCGGTGTCATTGGCCGCAGTGTCATTGGCCGCGGAATTACTCCTGGAGATGTACTGCAGAACATGCGTATCGAACGCCTCAGAGTCCGAATAGACAGAGGCAGCCGTGTCTAGGTTCGCGCCGGACAGCCCCGAGTCGTCGGCGCTGCGCGCCTGGCTCGTGCTGTCGCCCACATTGCTGGACAGCGCAGCGAGCGGGAGCTGCTGCGTTTGAGCGACGAGGCCCTGCTCGCTAAGCGGCTCGCGAGCGAGCAGCTCTTCAGCAGCGAGGCTGAGCGGCTCGAGTTGCACCTGCGGCAGCATGCGCAGCTCGCACAGCCGCGAGTCCATGTCGCCGGCGCTTTCCTGCGCGGTCTGGAGGGAGGAAAACCCCTCGTCGAAGAGGCCCGAGGAGCGCGGCGGAGCCAACGAAACGGGCTCCGGCTGGTCCAGCATGCCTTGCAAGTCCAGGGACGAGGTTCTCGAAGACATCTGGCGAGACGCGGGCGCCGCCGTTCGATGCGGGTCGCGACGCCCGTCATAGAGCTCTGCGGAGTTGTCGCCGCTAGCGCCGCCAGCGCTGTCGGCGCCGTCGGACTCTCCGTCCTCGTCGTTCTCCGGCTCCCACTGGTCGAGCAGCAGCTTGCCCGGCGAATTAGTGGAGCCGTCTGCCGTTGGGAGCGCAGCAAGGGCGTCGTCGTCCCTGCCGTACGCGAGCGAATGCGTGGAGGCGTCTATAAGCAGCGAGCGTCGCGTGCGTTCTGGCGAGCGTGGCGGAATCACCGGCGTTGGCATGGCGGCCAAGTTATCCATGGTGGTATCGAACGTAGGGTCCCACGGCAAGACGCCGGGGAACATCTTGCGCGGCGGCGCGCGTGGGCTCGCCTCGTTCGGCACGGACTCGGGCGCCGCACCGGCTACAGCGCTCCGGTCGCGGCCGGCGCTGCCGTCGTTGAACTCCACTGGAGCGTCGGTCTCGCCCTCCGAGTCCGAGAAGGTCGAGGTCGAGGCGCTGACCTCGCTGTGGCAGTACTCGGAAGAGCTGTCTAGCTGCCAGCTGTTGCGTGGCGAGGACGAGTCGATGCGAGGGTGCGCGTGGCCGTCGAAGTGGCGGCGGCAGTGGGGGCCATCGCGGTGGGCCTGGTGGTGGTCCGGCTGTGGCCGCTCCTGTGGCGGCGGCGACCGCTGCGCAAGCGGCGGCGTGCCTGCGCGTTCGCGGAGTGACGGTGTGGCGGCAGCGGCAGCGGCAGCGGCAGCGCTGTTGCGCTGCGAGTATTCGCGCGACGCGGCGTCGAGCTCCTCGAGTCCGTCGAGTTCGTCGGAGTCGTAGTAGGTGATGCGAGAACCGTCGGCTATGGAATCGAGGGAGTCCGCGTGCGCAGCGGCGGCGACGTCTGGCGGTGCCGCAAGGGCGCTGAAATCAAACGAGTCGCCGACGAGCCCGAGGGCATTCATGGTGCTACTGTTTGGGAGCTGTTCCAGGCGCGCGTCGTCGTCGAGGTCCGAGTCGGACGACGAGACCGCGCGCAGGCTCGGGTCGAACAGCGAGCCCTCGATCGAGCTTGGTGACGGCAGTGCAGGCGCCGCCGCCTCGGGCGCGGCGTCTTCATCGGCCACGTGGATGCTACGGTCGGCAAAGATGGCCGCAGGCTCGAGCGAGATGCCGATCGACCGGTTTGCGGTTTCGTCGCTCGCGCCATGCGCAACAATCGTGTCGACGCTGTCGACGGTGCACGCATCGAGTCGCGTGTTCATGCTGCGCGTGTCACAGCTATCTGTGCTGCGCGTGTCCATGCTGCGCGTGCCTGCGCTGCGCGTGTCTACGCTGCGGACCTCTAAACTGTGCGTATCAATGCTGCGTGTGTCTACGCTGCGCGTGTCTACACTGCGGATCTCCATGCTGCGCGTGTCAATGCTGCGCGTGTCAATGCTGCGCGTGTCAATGCTGCGCGTGTCAATGCTGCGCGTGTCAATGCTGCGCGTGTCAATGCTGCGCGTGTCAATGCTGCAGCACTCGTCGCTACAGCAGCCCGCGCTGTGCGAGTCCACGCTGCGCGCGTCGGTGCCGCGAGAGTCGTCTGACTTTGTGCGGGCGTTCAGAGCGCCGGGCGCAGCGTCCTTCTCCGCCACTCCGGCGCTACGATCGCTGCCGACCGGGCGAAACCCACCCCAGTAGCTGTCGTTGCCGACATCGAGCTGGAGCTCGGCCAGCGAGGCGGTCTCATCTTCCTCGGGTATGGCACCGAACGGCGCGGCACGCGCGGCGCCCGGCCCGTGCGGGTCGAGCAGCTCCTGGATGTCGCGCTTGCGCCGCGAGTACGTGCGGTCGAGCTCGGCGGGCGGTGCCGGGAGCGGCTTTTCGCTGAGCGTCTGCGTGGGCAGACGACGCTGCTCGTCCTGCAGCGAGTCCTGGCGGGCAAGCGCGGAGTCTTCGCGCCACGCGGCGGGCTCGTCATCGCCGTCGCCGTCGCCGTTGTGGTTATTGCCGCGCGCGGCTGTTGGCAGCTTGCGCACGGGGAAGAACGCCTCGTTGCCGCCGTCGCTGCAGTCGCTCATTTGGGAGTCCGTGCGGCGGTGCCAGCCCGCGCGCGGAGCCAGCGTCGGGCTCATGCCGCTGCGCGCGTCAAACATCGCCTCCATACGCAGATCCATGGACGGGCGGTCGATCACGGGCGAGGCGTCTGCGTGCAGCGGCGCAGGGAGTGGCGCAGGCAGCGATACGGCGCCGATCCCGCTCGCTCTGGCGGCTTCGTGCGCTCCGCCGGCGACGCGGAGCGTGCGACCGCTGGAACCTGAGCTGTCGCCGTCGCCGTCGCCGTCGCCGTCGCCGAAGGCGGCACGGTGCGACGCGTAGAGGGGCGACGCGTCCGGCGACGCGTCCGGCGACGCGTCCGGCGACGCATGCCCAAAGTCGAAGTCGTCGTCTGTCTCGCCCAGCGGTGCCGCGAGCTTTGCTTGGAAGCGAGCGGTCTGAAGCAGCCGCTCCTCGCGCGTGCGCGGCGCTGCCACGTCGGGGTGAACAAGCGACGGGGTCGTCGCGTGCGCGAGCGTGGTCGAGAGCGGCAGCGTCGGCAGCGGGCGCTCCGGCGCGTCCGAGTCGCAGCTCTCTAGGCTGAGCGCGTCCCAGTTGTCCTCACTGATCTCAGGCGTGGCCGCCACGTACTGGATGACCTCGTCCGTCTTGTCGAACTTGACGGACTTCAGCGCGCGGCGGCGCGGCGAGCCGTTGCCCGCAGCACCGAGCGAGCGCGGGCCCTGGAGACGGCCCATCGAGCCCTGGCGCGACACCATTGCGGACTTCATCGGAGGCAGATGGGCCTGCACTGCGTCGTCGTTGTCCGGGTAGTTCTGGGGGTGGGAACGCGTAGAGCTCCGGCGCGCGCGCGCCTTTTGCAGGTCCTAGGGTCGCCGCGAACGTAAACACCCGTCAACCCCAACCCTTGGACACGGTCACCTGTTAACAATCCCCCCTTCCCTTCCGCGACAAACCATTACCCACACACTATGTAGTTTAGTTATACACACACTCACCGAAGGTAAATACAAGTCCTGGCCGCCGGGGCTTCGAGTGTTGCTCGCTTGTGGCGTTGCGTGGGCGCGCCGGCGTTTAGAGTGCTCGTATGCGGGAGGAGGGCGCTGGTTTGATATTCATTGACCCATGCAGAGAGCCCAGGCAGCCATAGACTGGCAGGCGGCCACGCCAGCGGTCGCGCCCGCGAGAACGTCCACGGCCGCTGCGTCTTACCGCTGCGCGCAGCGCATATGCGCCCGAAAGCCGCTCCTAGCGCACGGGCGCCGGGCGCTTGCGCGTACGCTTGCCAAGCTCTGTGGCTGTCGGAAACGATGCTGACTCTCTGTAGGATGCGCGACCATGTATTGTAGGTATCTGGGGTCTTAATTAAAAAAAAGGGTGTTGGATGTTGCAATTGGCGTTGGTTTCTAACCGCGACCAGCACTTGTGCGACAAAATATCAATCTCTAGATACTGTTATCAGCCGCATTGGGCCAGTCTTTATTTCAATCCCCGGAATCTCCCCACCCCTCAACCACTCTTAACGGGTTGGCGAGAATGCTGACTCACTGGAGGATCCTCGACTATGAATTACAAGATACGTGTAATAGGTATATTTCTTAACATGTGTTGAATATTGGTTTTGGCATTGGTTCCTAACCGAAACTTGCAGCGATACGGTTAGTAGACGAACACGAGGTATGGTTAATAGCCACTTTGTCGAGGTGAGCGAGGGTCCCCAAGGGTAAGGATCGTTGTGACCTCGGCTGCTAAGCTTACTGCTGCTATTTGGGCTTGCAACTGTCCTTACTTCCACATAACTTTCATGGCAAGGTCACGCCGTTTTCGTGCCTAGGGCGCGGTGGGAGGTTCCCCGCCTCTAGACCTGGTATACCTTATTCTACCGTCTTATTAATCTCGCCATACTGACTCTCCACCAGTTCTAGGTCTACTCGTTCATCAAATCTACGGGTACAGCCTGGGGTAAGCAGACTCGCCCGTCTACCGACATGGCAAGGCTACCTGGTGTCGAGGTCAGCGATGCTCCCCAGGGGTAAGGGTCGCTGTGACCTCGGCTGCCAAGCTTACTACTGCTATTTGGTCTTAGGAACTGAGACCATCGAGAAGGAGAGAACGAACTCAGTTGAAAGACTATCTAGTGTATGGTGTAATACTTCTAGTTCGGATCATTTAGTCAGCTCCTCGACAACTTGGGTCTCGAACCTGGATTTTATACTTCGCAGGCCCGCGGCTTACCGGTTCGACCCTAGCAGCCTCCCCCCCCCCCTGATGCAGTAATCATAGGCCAACCTAACCCATGCGGGAGGATCCCGCCTTTAGTCCTGGGTTACCTAATATTACTGTGTTAACCATCACGCCATACTGGCTCTCCACTAGTTATGAGTCTACTAGTTCATAATTTACAGATAACCAATAACCACTCTCCACTCATTGTCCAGATACTAACACAACTTAGACGATAGGTTGAACCTGACTATCTTCTTGCGGCTTAGCAGCTCACAAGAATGTCTGCCGGTCACGGGTACAGCCTGGGGTAGGCTGACTCATCCGTCCACCGACAGCCCATAGGTTGTCACCCCACAGCACCAGATGCTCGGTCCTCTTCGATGTTGAGCGAGCCTGATCTGAGGCGTAGCACTGACGCGCACGCACGCATGTATTGGCAGCGTCTAGACACATAAACTAATGTAGCTGTACTCTTGGCATCTAGTCGCCAAATTTGTTCTGAGGCCAGCCGCCAGAGCTCGCTCGCTGAAGCCGCTTGGCTCGCGGGCGCCGAGGTCCATTGGGCGCGATCGTGGCGCGCTCGGTGTTGCGCAGCACGCGCGCGAGTAGCACGAGAGCGTGCCCCGCGCGGGCGGCGCCGCAACGAGTTTAGCGACTCTAGCTGCCTGGGACGTGCCGCGCTAGCCGCCGCGGCGAGGTGGCGGCGACTAGCGAGAAGAGCAACAGCGCCCCTTATGCGGAGCACTCGCGCCATCAGCGCACTCTGCTCCTTTCCTCCACCCATTACGGCGAACCTGCGGGGCAGAGTGGAGGCGGTGCGCAGCGGCGTCCGCGCAGCGTCCGCGCAACAACAGACTGCGGGCAAGATGCCTTGCTGTTGTTAAGTGAGAGTGGACGGTATAGTACAGCTAAGATTAATAAATAGACGAATAAATACTAAGCCGCGGGCGATTTCAGCGGCGGCGGCGCGACAAGGGGCAGATACTTGCGGTAGCGCGTCTGCGCGGCGAGGCACCACAGCCCGTCGGAGAAGTAGATGTCCTGGCGCAGCGAGCCCGAGAAGTCGCGCACGTCGACGGGGTACTGCGCCGCCAGCATCTGCAGCCATTCGACCATGCGGCGCGTCTCGCGCTTGCGCAAGAAGTCTGTGTCGGACAGAAAGCTCGCGCGCGACACCAGCACGAGCAGCAGGCGAAGCGCGGGAAGAAACACGCCATTCGCCAGCGTCTGCAGCGCCGGGAGAGTCGCCGGCGCCACGGACAGAAACTCGAGCGCGTCGAGATGGCTGCTCTCGAACAGCTGGATCGTCGGCAGCGGCGCAATGTTGCACAGAATCAGCACGCGCAGGCTCGGCGTGTGCAGCTGCGGCACAATCTGCGGCAGGTCGTGGCACGCCACGAGCTTCAGCACAGCGCACGCGGGGTCGCGAACAGCAACCTCCGCGTCGCCGACGCCCATGGTCAGCTCGAGGTGGGCTGCCACGGGCGCACCCAGCTCGCAGTAGCACGCGTAGGGCACAGCCAGCCTCCCGAACACGAACCCGGGCGGCCAGAGCGGCGGCGCAACGCCGCCGAATGCATTCGCATCGCTCACGCTGCCGCGCGCGCTGCCGTCGTCGCAGATCTCGTCGAGCTCAAGCTCATTGATGCGCGCCAGCAGCGTCGTCTCCGCGCGGAACAGGCGCGGCACGCGCAGCGACGTCACCACCGGCAGCGTGTGCTGTGCGACGTGCAACGGCGCCGCGCTCGCCGCGCGCGCGACAACACCCACCGTCGTGCAGAACCGGTACGCCTGCACTAGCGCGGCCAAAACATCCAGAGCGTCCTCCGTCTTGTGCGCTTCGACGTACAGCGCACGCACGTTCACCATGCGCGGTTCGATTTTGAGCGACAGACCAAGCGCCTCGCGGATCTCGTCGATGCTGGTAAACTGCAGGCGCAGCACCTCGACGCACTCGCACGTCTCCTCGCTCACAACCCCGCTGTGGATCGCGCGCGCCAGTCGCGCGCCGGAAGACGCCCACTCCGTCAGCGTCAGCTCGTGGTACAGGTGCCGCTGCACCTGCGCCTTGATCGCGCGGCACACCAACAGCAGCGTCCGCATGTCCCGCGGCTCCAGGTACGCCAGCACCGACGTCCACACCGCCTCAGGCAGCGTTCCCAGGTCCGTCATGGCTCAGAGTGCCGCGAACACCGTCTCGATCGTGTTCGACCCCACCTCGTTCCCCTGCGGCCAAATCGCGCGCACCGTCGGTTACTAAGGGCCGCCCGGGTGCGGCCCGCCCGCTTCGAAGCAAGGTCCTCCACCCTCCTGCGCAATGACGTACCCATACCATTAAGCGCTCGCGCTACGAACCGCGCCAAGGGGCTCCCGCTCGCCATAAGATGGCCGACGCGCGCACAGTCCTGTAGGGAACTCACTCCAGTGTAGGCACCCGAGAGACCCCTTCCGCCGCAGGGGTCCGGCGCGCGCGCTCTGCTCGCCGCCGTTCCGCCCTGCGCGCGCTGCACAACGTGATCTGCAGTGCTCCCGGCGCTATTGGAACCCTTGCGCGACGACGCGCTGCACAGAATCGTTTGTCAATCAGGGTTGCGGGCAGGACCCGGGCGGGTGCGCTACGCGGGCAGCCGGACCTAACGTCGCGCCGCCGCCGATTCAGACGCTCCACGCGCGCGCGGCGGGCCGCGGCCGCCGCGCGCCCTTGTTTTGCGCAAAGTCGCCCCAATCCCAAGTCTGTACGGCCCTCAACAATTTACTGGCGAAGACCAGGCCAAGTGATGTGAAGCGATGCTTTTGTGCGCGCGCGCTCTCCACAGCGCACTCGAGTAGACTGCGCAGCGCCGCCGCGACCGACAGGATAACAAACCGAATATGGCTGGCGTCCTAGAGTGAAGAGCTCTCCATCGCAAGCGATAGCCTGCCCTCAAAGGCTGCCATTTGAGGTCCTGCGTGACTGGTGTGCTGCTGCAAGATGTGGCTGCAGAAACTCTCCAATCACGTGGCGGCCCTACGGTCATTTAGAATGGTCTTACTGCCTGTCTGCGCACGAGGTCTCCCGCCAAGCTGGCGCGATTATACAAGACCATGCAAGGAAGCCCTGCGGGCATGGGCTTCGTTTACCCCTCTAATAGCGGGATGAAAGCTCGGGGATTCTCTCGAGGAAGCGCTCATGTCTCTTGAACGCTTCTACGGCCGGCTAGGTCCTGTCTGACGATCTTTTTGCTAGTATAGAGCTCTGCGAGTATGCACACAGTCAGGAGCTCAGCTTCTTCTGTTCTGTGACCGGGTCGAATGTAGCGTCTGGCGCCCTCACGAGCCTTGCCTGCGCCAACATTCACTTTTTAGGGGATTACTGATAAATGGAAAAATGTGTATAAGGGTAAGGGTGTAGCTACGCATCAAAAAAAAATGCAAAAACGGAAGAGTCGTTGACGAGACTCGAACTCGCAACCTTCAGAGAAGTTCGTCACCGAAATCTGATGCGCTACCATTGCGCCACAACGACAGGACCACGACTTAGCGTGAACTACGTAGCTATGGGCATGGCTGTATCTATACCAAGATCGACCCAACAGGACGCCCATCATTGGCTGGATATGCGCCCGAACCCACGCACGCTGTTGATTGGTGCTTGTCGCCGCCGGCTTGACCGCGACCACGCGCTGCTGAGATAGGAAGTGCAGCACCACCGCGGGCTCCATTTGTCACCAAGCAGGGCGCCGAGCAGGGCACCGAGCAGAGTGTTACGCACGTTGCCGAGCAGGGTGCCGCGCAGGGTGCCGCGCCAGGCGCTAGCATAGTGGTGGTGGGCCGTGCTGGGAGGGGAGCCGCGCGCCTCGGCGTCTTCAGGTCGTGCCTGAGCGCGGCGGCCCTACCCTCCTTCTCTCACATGCTAAAATCGCTTGGGCGGCATCCACGCGTGGCGATTCGCCGAGTCCACGGCAGCGGCTGCGCGCGCGGCCAGAGCAAGGCCGGAGGCCCCGGCTTCATACGGGAGTCGCCGGTAGTGCACAAGAAGACTTGGCTGGAGGCGCTTGCGACGCGCAAGGAGCTGCTTGCGGCGAACCCCGACGAGGCGCGGACGGGCGTTCTTTTTGCGCACAACGACGTGCGCACGCGCGAGGTCGCGAGTCGCACGACGGCGGACTCGTTCAGCGCCGTGGTGTTTCCATTCAAGGACGACAAGTGGTTTCTCGACGCGTACATCAGCGCGTTTGGCCGCCTGCGCCTCGGGCAGCTCTTTATGGATCTTGACCGGCTGAGCGGCATCATTGCGAACAAGCACTGCGCGCCGGCCGAGCCGGTCATTGTGACGGCGAGCGTCGACCGAGTGCTGCTCCTGAAGCGGCTCGAGGACCTGCCGGGCCACAACGTCGTGCTCTGGGGCCACGTCTCGTGGACGGGCCGCTCGTCGATGGAGATCACGATCCACGCGGCGAGCACGACGCAGAGCTTTGCGCCGGGCGAGACGCCCACAATGGCGCAGTGCCAGCAGCACTGCGACACGTGGCTCGTTGCGAACTTCACGTTCGTCGCGCGCGATCCTGAGCTGCAGACGGCCTTCGCCATTAACAACCTCACGCCACAGACGCGCCAGGAGCTCGCCGACTTTGTCATGGCCGAGAAGTACAACTCCAAAAAGAAGGAGATCGCCAAGAAGAAGGCACTCACCATCTCGCCGCCGAGCGCCGACGAGAGCGCCGATATCCACGCGCTCTGGGTCCGCGGCCGCAGCCGCCGCCTCGGCGGCCGCGCCGGCGCAGCCGCTGACGGAGGCAAAATGGTCAGCATGAGCGACACCAAGGTCTACTCCACAGGCATCATGCAGCCCCAGTACCGCAACCGGCACAGCTACATGATTTTCGGCGGCTACATGATGCGCCAGACCTTTGAGCTCGCATATGCCTGTGCGGGCGCGTTTTCGCACCTCCCGCCGCGCTTCGTCTCGCTCGACACCGTTACGTTCCGCAACCCGGTGCCCGTCGGTAGCGTGCTCCACGTGACGGCCTTTGTCGCCTACACACAGCCATCAAAGCGCGAGATCCAAATGGTTGAGGGGGACCCGAAGATCCAGGACGGCACGCTCATCCAGATCCGCGTCCAGTCCGTCATCCGCGGGCTCGACAAGGACGACCATCGCGATGCGGGCACGTTCATCTATTCCTTCTTCGTCGAGGGCGACGCGGGCTACTCCATGATCCCGGAGTCTTACGAAGAAATGATGATCTATCTCGAGGGCAAGCGCCAGGCCGGCCAGAGCCAGGAATATCTCAACGACCTCGTCACCGTGCACTAGCTGTGCCTTAGGGCATCTCCCCCCCCCCCCCCCCCCCCCCTTGTAGCACGAGCGCTCGCGCGGGACAGGCTAGGTCTATTGCGCGCGTCCCCACTAGTAGCGTTCTTGCGGCTGCCAATGCAGATCTTCGAGCGCGCCTATGAAGTGGCACGTCACTCTCGAACGTTTCGGCTGCAGCTTCGCGCGCGCCGAGTGGCACGTGACTTACTGCGTCGGCGGGCTGGTACCGCACCACCCAGCCTGGGCGCCGAGTAAGCCGCTCAGCCATCGCGCTTGTAGCCCCGCCACGGCCGCGGCCGTAGAGACCACGGGCTCGCACGTACGCATATAGCATCCGAAGATCCACAGTGTACTCATATCTGTAGATAACTCTCAGAACATGGTGCCCGTGGGTAGGCGCACTGTACCTGAGCAAATCCCACACGAATATGTAGAGGAGGGGTAGGGTCAGCCACGAGCCACACTATTCGCAAGCCATTGTATGGCCTGTGCCGAGTGCCCTCACAACCCCCTCCCCGCCGCGAAGCCTCAGACGGTCGGAATGCCGGAACCATGCGCGGCCGCATTTGCCTATGAAGTGCCTTCGGGGCTAGGTCTCGCACCACCGTTTACCTACTGACACTCGGCGCGTCAGGGAAGGGGTAGTAAGCGAGTGGATTATGTTTACGCAAAGTAATTACGCAGAATACACAGCTGTGTGTAAGCAACGCGGTAATTAAAGTCGAAATCGCGCACCTTGCCCAAAAAAGCGCCTTTAGGCATGCCGGGGGGCCTCTTTAGCGCCGCATGTGGAGATGCGCCTTCCCAGATCGGTCCCAAATAGCCGTGGGCTTGTGATTCCTGCTCTAGATTCGACACGCGCCGCACCAAGCCGGCGATAGCGACCGTTAGCGGCCACCGCATGCATGTGGTGCACACCGGTCTGGGGAAGGTCCGTTGCGTCGCCAATATAGCTAGAGCCGCTTACGCAGTTAAGGCTCTTTTCTCGGATGCGTGCAGACTTGACTTACAGCAGAGTCTGTGCTGATGAACTCCCGGACAGAGTGTACCAAACTGCGCCGCTTGGCAGTAACGCCGCCCTTCGGGGCCTCGCAGCGTCGACGCGCCTTCCTTTTGATCTGTATGCAAATGCGGGCTCCCTTGCGCACGGCCTCTTTGTCGCATATCGGCTCTCACATCTGCTCTCCTCGATGGTCTTTGGGCTGGCAGGAGAGCTGTAGGCTGTCTGGGGCAATGGAGTCTTGCGCGAACACGAGGGCAGGTTCTTTAAAGGCTCGCTTCGGGGGGGAGGGGGCGCGGCGGGATGGGCGCAAGCGATTCCGCGCAACTCGGCCTGTGCATCCTTGGGGACGTTGCTGGTGACCGCCGAGACGCATGAGCTTTGTCCAGGTCACTGCGCGCCGTAGAGGCGGTATGCTAGCCTAAGCCTCATGGCGCTCTTTACACGGGGTATCTTGGCTGGAAGTTGCGCTTCAGGGAAGAGCGCGCGCCGGCTCGCTACGTCCTGAATACTATATGAAGCAGCTTGGTAGGGGCCTCAGCTTTGCCTGAACTTTCCTAGAGAAGTAGCCCAAACATATTAGATAGGGGTAGTTCGCTATTTGTACGTTTGCACGCAGTCCTGTGTGGGGCGGCGGTTTCAGAAAATGCTGCACCCGGTAGGGTCGCTGGGTGCGATGCAGTGGCCAGCGGCGTCAGCAAGCGTGTTGGCCCGCAACAGCGCTCTCTCCTCGCTGTTTGCCTTCGTTGATTATGTTAGCCGTGCGCGCTGCGGCTCGTTCCGGGCCGTGACGCTGCGAGATCTGTAGCGCTTCGCAACGCTCGAAAAAAGAACTCTTTGGGCTTCTTTGGCAGGGAACACTACGGCGACATTGAGGGATGCCAGATCACTGAGACCTTGCCGCGCAGTTTGCCGCGCAATTTGCCGCGCAATTTAAGGCCACAGAGGCCGGTGATCATCGCCGCTGCAGGAAAGTACTAGCGAATCAAGGCTCCGCGATGCTCGCAAGTCAAGGCTCGGCGTTGCTGGGCCAGCGACTTGTAGTAACTCGCAGTAACAGCACAAGCACACTTTACATGTCGATATACGTTGCGCGCATCACTCGGACCTGCTGCGGCAGAAATAGTTGTCCACTCTTGATGATAACTCAGCGAGGCCAGGCAAGGGCACCCAGCAACGTTGAAAGAGAGCGGCAGCCAGAAGCATATACGGCCAGACGCAGCTCGACTGGCGCTTGCTCGAACAGCCGCTGCATCCCTGCTACCTGCGTGAGGTCTGGACGAAGCCCAAATCGTACGCCGCCGTGCGTGCCGCGCCACAACCGGCCGTAGGCCAGGCGTTTCCGCACGGCTCACGCCAGAACACGCCGCCTGCTCCTGCTCAACGGAATGTGGCGACCGCTCGCGCAGGGATCCGCGCGGGACAACGCCAATACTACAGCTGCGTGAGGCTATATGCCCTCGCATCAAACGGGTCTTGCGCTCTCCGACTAGCAAGTCGCAGGGTGAAAGGGACACGAAGCGGCTTGACGATCGCTTACGAATAAGTTGGCTCACACGCAGCCACAGCACGCGCATTGGTTGCGCGGAGACAAGAGTCCTTCTTCGATCAGGCTGAGAACACGGTTCTTTGCGAGGGATTGGAAACAACAAAGGGGCTCGTTTGGGCCAGCTCGCGCGTACTAGCAAACTTCGGGCGAATTTCGCCACAAACATGATCGCCCTAGCCGGTTGGCACCAACAGCTACCTTGAACCAGCACCAAATAGTGCAGGCCGATAGGTGTAACCACCGTGACATGTGTTCGACAGCGTTTCGCTGTGGTGTGCGCCTAGGAACCAGCACCGCCTTACAGTTTTCCGACACTCGTGTATCCTTCTATTGAGGTACGAACTCTCATCACCAGAAGATTTCGAGTGAGTCAGCAATCTCTTCAACTTACACATATAGTTATACTCCTGAAGCCACGCACAGGTGAGCTCTCAGGTAACAAGTAAAGTAATGCAAGTAAAGTAATGCAGCTCTCGTCTGTATCAAATGCGCGCGGCCAGAGCGACCTGAAACTCGGGGCTCCTTGCGAAAGTCCGCCTTTCCTCTGCTTGTTTCGGCAGCAGCGCCTTCGTGGTCAGCGCCTTCGTAGTCAGCGCCTTGTGGCAGTGCCTTCTCGACAACAGCCTTTGCGAGCCGTCCAGACATTGTCTTGGTGCGCAGAGTTCTCCACTCTGGATGCACCGCCCGCACACTCGACTCTGTAGTCTACTGCACGTACGCCGAGAGGCTAACGGCCAACCGTCAAGAATGCTAGCGCCGACACCCTGTAACCCCAGCGACGCACACCAGCACGTTGGTTCTCTGGGCTTCCTCTGGACAGAACGTGGGCTCTTTTTGTTTTTACCAAACTGTTTATTAGCAGGATACGCCCGAGGAGGAGGGCTGGGTTGCTCAATCCGCACACATTTGGGCCTGCAATGCTGTGAGCATACTTCCTTCAGCTAGAGAAAGATCCAGTGAGGCAAATCCCTTTCTCTGGTTCTGGAAGGGCGCGTCTCCATCGAGCACATCGTGTTTATGAAGATCCGTCTAAAGCCTCTCTAGATTTAACTTCAAAACAAACGCCGATGTGTGTGAACGAATTGCGAAGTTATTGGTGATGCTTTCGTTCATCCTACCCCTTCTTCATGCGACGATGGTGGTTCTTCCGATGCAAAGGGCACACATTTGGGGCCTTCGAGCTTGGCTGATTACAGCTCCCAGGGTTGACTAGTCCCAATCAGACCTCGATATTGGTTCCAAGACGTTATGAGCTGGGTGGTCCTCTTCGCCGCCAGCTCGGCGAGCAGCGAGTGTGCGTACGTGTCACCCACGCACCCAGCGTCACAGTGCTTCATAAAAGCTTGACCAGCTCCCTCGCGTATCGCAGCAGTAGTTTCAGCCACGTTCCGGCGCATGTCTCGGCTTCCAGCCATAGTCTGCCCGGGTACAGCTCCAGTTATAAGAAGCCATTTGATCTAGCCGCTGGGCGCGTTCCTCAGCTTTTCATCGACCTGTGCCGCCGTTTGACGCTCTCAACTGTGCTCCCGTGTGTAATAAACCTTGCAAATACGTCAGGCCTAGATTTCAATGCTAAATTGTGTGACTTTCGATCGTCTTGCTTCACGCACGATCTGAGGGTACTCCCACGTGCCGAACTCGCTCAAGGCAGAAATGCGCACAACTGTATAAGCGCGTCGTCAAGCACACAGGAGGCTCCGTTCGAGCCGATGGACGGAATCAAAGCCGATATAGTGGTCGCTCCGTCTTTTATGAGTGGTAAAAGTCCACTCGTCGAACAGATCGTCAACGTCGCGCGATAGTATCAAGCACAAGGCATTTTTTCCCCTCGATGCTTTCGAAGTTGTGCATGGAGACGAATCCATAAAGCTTTTTGAGGATGTGCTTGTTCTATGTTATGAAAGTTCTGAACTCGATAACTTTTTTGCTGCGTTGAATCGGCTGAAGTTCTTCTTTTGGGAGACCGGCGAGCTGCCTCAGGGCCAGCCCATTGTTCGCCTCCAGCAGAAAGACGAGGGGGTGTACGGCAACGGTGACATCAGGCCGTTATTCGACACGTACGAGATTCATTCACTGGTCTTCCTCATGTAACGATTAACGATATCAGAATCCGATCGAGGAATGCGAGCTACCTGTCAAAGACTCAGTTCTTACAAGTCGAGGGCTGCGAGTATCGAAGAGCTAGCGAGCCCGGCGAGTTTTTAGGAGCTCATTGGCAAGCCAGACGCGAAGGTCGGCTCGCGCAAGCTTTCAACTTCGATCTCAAAGGACTCGCTCGAAGCAGATGGCCTTGAGGTTGAAAGTCCTGACGTGGCCGCATAGTCGCGGGAATTGCGCTACGGCTCTCCGAGGCCTACCGACTTAGTAGATATTCTATGGATTTAGCATAAGACTCGCAAAAACTGAGAATATGCGCCGTGTGAGCCTCGCTACACAAATGGACACCCACGGCGGTGGTCCTTCTGCTGAGGTAAGGCTCGTGACCTACCTGGGACGACGGGTGGTGTTGCGGGTAGCTCGATGGTTGGCATTCCGGGGTCATTCCGGGGGGTTTCCGCAAAGCCGAAGCAATTGAGAGGCCCTGTGGCTGTTCTGCGATAGGCATAAGATGATTTTCTCCGCGCACGCCATGCGCTCATCCTCATTATACTGCAGGGTACGGTCCACAGTTAATAATTTGTGCGGAAGCCTATTTTGGAGCGCAGCATGGGAGCCCCTGAGGTAGGCTATTATTTCGGCCCAGAGTAACTCTTCAGGGAGGCGGTTGTGAGACCCGGCACATGGAATTTTCTGCTCAACGTAGAGCTGCAACAGCTCACAAGCTGTGATGTATAACATCAAGCGAGACTGAGCAACCTCAGCGTGTGACCATTTCTCCTGTCTTAACATGAGAAGTTGCTCAGGCTTTTGCAGGCTTTCGGGCTTATCAGGAATGAACGATTCAATGATTCTCGAAAGTCGAATTCCGTTTTTTTGTTGGCGAGAGGCATTTGAACGTTCTTTAACTTCCAGGTATATTGAGCGTAACATCTGGCGTCGAGCCTCCACGTGCATTCCTCGGTCTAGTGTGACGATTATGGTCATGCGAGCCTGTTCGCGGGCGTCGTATATCAGCTCCTTGACGATCCTAGCATCATTTGATCTCGTCCCCTGGGCGCCCACCGCGCTAGCGGGACGTCTTCCAGAACCTGTCGAGTTTGTGAGATTATGCATAATACCATCTCCCGATTCAACACATGTTTCGATGAATTCTAGCGCCGCCTTAGCCTGAGCAGCAACCACTGAGTTGCCTTCACTATTCTTGTGTTTCTCTAGCTCCCTCAGCACAATCTTGGTGTTTACGATAACAACGCGCTTACATTTGCCGGCTTTGACATCTGCGTACAAGTCCTCAATAAGGCTCAGTGCTTCGATGTACATACATGTGTCTGGACCGAGGGCTTTCAAGGCCTCACGGTCCAGCTTGAGCAGCTCAGAGAGCATCTTGGCTATAGTGTCGTCCAAACTAGACTCCACTTTAGGAGGAAGGGTGTGCTGGTATCTTATGTGTAGTACCATGCTGGCTTTCAAGAGTTTCCTTACTCTCTCGGTGGCATGGCAACACGCACTATGTATATATGATTGATAAATTTGGAGTCCTCACCCTGAGTTTACAAAGGGGTGCATGAGCCGGTCGCTCTATCTAAGCCTTTGTCATTGTTATGCATACACGAACAAAGGGCTGGGGAGGTACTACCTTTGGCTTCGATAGCTGCGAGTACAGATAGCACCTAAACTTCACCGATTATCACCGCAAAACGGGTGTGCAGAACCTTATAACTCACCTGAAAGAGCTTTAGCTGGGGTTCGGGGGCTTGACGCCCACGGTCTGACGCTCAGGGGTCGTGAGAAATCTCCGCAAACCGGGTCCGAATCGTGCATGCTGGGTAACCCCAACATTCTCAATCAAACCAAAAAACAATTAAAGGTCGGAATTTGGTACTAAGCAATACCTATAGGGTTTGTATTGTAGGTGCAGTAACACACAAGATTAGCTGAGACTATCGCGTTACAGGGATCTCAAGTCGTCCTTACCACATTTCGTGGGGAATTTTTGAATAGGTTGAGAAAAGGTTCTCGTTGCTCTCACATCCGCTAGTCAATGGCGAGAAATCCGGGAGAGCAAGTAGCTAAGTAGCACCCGGCCAGTTCTTCTACGCCTGGCCGTATCCTCCTCTGTCTCAGTTTAATACGTCCAGCTAGTCACATGAGCCTAAGCCTCGACGCAAGCCCTATCTCACCCTAGGTGACTGCAGATGCACATCTCAATTCACCGAAGATCGCCACCCGGCAAAGATTTGGGACAGGGCACGTGCATAGCGGCTCTATATTTGAGCGAGCCATCTGCCAATTTTTTCCATCGACACATGGTTCGACCTTCTCCTACAGATGGCATCAAAGCCTACGTAGTGGTCCCTCCATATTTCATGGGTGGCAATAGTCGACTCGTCGAACAGATCGTCAGCGTCGCGCGCGAAAATCAAGCACAGGTCATCTTTCCCCGCGATACTTTTGAGTACCTGCATGGAGACACACCCATAGAGCTTTCGGAGAGTGAGCGTGTCCGATACTATAAAAAATCTGGACAAGATGAGTGGTTTCCTGCGTTGGATCGGCTAAAATTCCTCTTTCGAGAGTCTGGCGAGCTTGCTCAGGGCCAGCCCGTGGTTCGCCTTCAGCAAGAACATGAGGGGGTGTACGACAACGGTGACATCAGGCCTTTGCTCGACACGTACCAAGCTCACTCACTGGGTTTTCTCATGTATGCTAGAGAGCACTACGGCAAAAAGCTCATCTACCTGGCAAATCTCGACTACGAGGAGTTTGTCGGTGTGGATCTAGGAGAAAGTTACAAACAGCACTACTTCGCGAAATACGGGATCGAGCTCTGCGATACCACAAAGACCTGCAGCCCATTCTATATACGCGATCTTATCGTCGGCAAGCCTCGGCAGTACACCCTTCCTTGGCCGTACCTTCTCGGCCATTTCGGCAATAGGCTGCATTTTACAATGGAGCGTCTAGTAGCGTTTCTCGTTGGCGTCCCTGGCGACGGAGAGGAGGTGATGGACGAAGAAATGGATTATATTGACCTCACTAGCCCCTTTCATCGCAGAACAGTGATGTTAGAACATCGTGAAAAATTTCAGAACCTGCTAGGCGAGTCCCTCTTTGAGGAGTTTACCGGTGACACACCGAGGATTAAGCCATATCCGATGCAAGGAAGAATCCTGAGCATTCTGTGTGATAACGACGAGCGATATCAGGATCTGATCGAAGAATGCGAGTTGCCTCTCGAAGCCTTACTTCACCACAAGTTTCGGGCTGGGAGTATTGAAGAACTAGCGAGCCCGACGACTTTCGAGGAGTTCATTGGCGGGCCGAACGCGCGCGCTCTTTCGGCTTCAGATGATGCTTACTCAGTCCCTTCTAAAGAATCGGCGCCTCCTCTAATATCTTCACGTAGAGATTCTTCGAGCTCTTTCTCTAGTGACTCTCCGGATGGCTCTCTTGCAAGTAGACCAAATTCAGCGGAGTCCAAAAACGACACGAGCAAGCTTGGCGCCGCCAAAGCGACTCAGCCAGATATTATCGCTGAATGTCCCTCTTCTGATAGCACTTTTGCGAGGATGCTTGCTTCTGCGAAGCCTCAAAGCGACTTAAGCAGTTCTGGCGCCGCCAAAGTAACTCAGCCACTTCAAATTTCTGGACATTGATCGCGCACTGCAACATATATTAGTAACATATTGAATTCTTAAGATGAAGTTGAGATGCTTCACTGCATGTTCACAGGCTATGTAGCGCTGCAGGGATGTCGCTGCGGGTCTTTTGTTCGTGTCAAGCCCTAATTCATGCTTCATAGATCACTTTGGCTTTTCACAACTCAAGTCACCTTTAACCTCAAATCCTATGCAAGTAACTAGTGAAAGTCATAGGGTACTGCATGGCAGCGAGAGCATCGAATATTAAGGATTTAGGCGCTGAGGAGGGAGCAAAATATGCTACTATAGACGGCGGCCTTGGGGACATCAGTCCTGCTGCCGCTAGACGAGCGCGCCACCGGAGCAGCGCAAACCGACCCCTTGAACTACCTAATAGATCCTATCCGCCACGGCAAATCTCGTTGGGTCCATGGCTCTATCAACGACTTAGCGACGCATCCGTAATTAGGTCTCATCGCGCTTCCCTTAGCAGCGTCAAAGCCCATTGTCTCCAGCAAATTACACTATACCTATACCAAGTGATAAGCATGTACACGATTCGAATATATATGTATCGAGCCTTGTCTCTATCAGATTCAGACCTTTTCAATTTCATCACGGATATGCTCGGACAAGTCATCTATGGATTCGTAGATTTGTCTTTGGACATTAATGACATCGTGGTGGTCACCGCTCGGGACATGTTGCGGCTCGCCGGATGTTATGTAGAACATCCTATCCCATTTTTTCACTTCTTCTGCTACCCAGCAGTCGCTGTAGGGGTCAATTCGCCCTGCGGAAAGAGGCGCCCGACTAGCGCTCAGTGCAGCTACCCCGTCCTTAAATTCTCCGGGTAGACAGTCATAATAGTATCTGCCATCATACAGATCCATAAGTAATTTCATAGCCTCTATTCGGCGTTTCTTCTCAGACCCTGATACTCCCGGGTTGTTGCGGGTTGCATAGGCCTTTTGGATGGTTCTCAGTTGCACCGTTCCGATGTGCAGGATATTACCAAGAAATTTATCCTTTGCCAAGGCTCTTACGAACTTGGGACAATCCATGATATCTTCTGTGCTCACGAAGACAGAACATTTATGCCCTTCCTTTAGAAGGTCAGACGAAAGTTTCGGCGAAGACTCGGGCATGAAGTTCAAGGAAAGACCGGGCGGGGTTTTTATACACGATCTTGCCCTATTGACGGAGGTGGGATGCCAGAGTTCCCCCCTCACAGCCTGCATGAGCTCAGCATCGTCACCGCATGGCCATTGGCCAGAACTGGCCTCATGTAGTGTATATGCATGGACAAGGGCTGACACAGCACACTGTGTATGCAGGTCGCCCGTCCCATAGCCAGCCCTCACAGCGAACTACTACTCCGACGCACGCTTATCTTTCGCTCCACCTTTTGGTCGATCTCTGGTGTGGTGGCGCTCTTCTCAGAGGTTCTGCAGTGCGTCGCGCGCAAAACCGGCAGGCAGAAAATCAGCTTTGCGTGGCATAATATCATGCCTACCGTCTGCTGTTGCCTATGCAAGGACAAGTCTTTCTATTTCCCCCCTAGGCTGAGAGCTCACGGCTAGGTACACCGAGTTCAGATACAAGGGCTAGGGGCGGCAAAAGTTCCGGTTTCGGCACTTTACACAAACTACCAGCCCTCGCAACCCTCGTGAGACCGGAAATTCGCCGTCGTGTGATGGCATTTTCCGTCCGTGCCCCACCACGTCCATCTCCACCCCCATCGCAGGGTTTGGCATCGATGCCAATCAGCATCACGCTTTGTCAGTTGGAGCTTCGAGAACGTAGTAGAACCAACGCAGTGGAGCGGTCGCGTTACAAGCGCAGCGGCGCTGAATATCGTCTCCGACACGCCCTCCATCGATCTCGACGCCACCACACACACACTCACCACTCAACCGGCTGCTCTGCAAGCTCGCTCCTCGCCTTTCGTGATCCATACTGCAAGGATGCTTCTCGGGGGGCGTCTACATCTCGTACGGAAGACGCGAGTCTGGGCCACAGCAATGACCCTCAGCACGCGCTCACTGAAAAGGTATATCTGTTGATGACAAGAAGCTTGGTGAGTCCGGGATGTGAACAGCGCAGCGCGAGCTATGCCAGCAAAGCGAGCTTGGCTCGGGCACTGCAGAGGTGTTCAGCGTCAAGCCAAATTCGAGACAAGGCGTGGATGAGCGGGGGCATGAAACCAACCGTCATACTTCAGCTGCTTTGCGCTGGGAAGCGAAGTGCACCCAAACGGATCGCCGCCTAGAAGCTGTGCGTAGCGACCTGTATGATTACTACGCGTCGCTGCTCCGCCGAATGGCGGTGGCGCGCACGTCTCGGGCGCTGCGAGTGTGATCAGCCTGACGGCAGGTGACACGCAGCATGAGTGATTCGAAGACTGGACCTAGCAGAGCTGCTTGCCGCGGCACCCACCACACTTCCAACAAAGAGGCCACCTTTAGAGAGCAGCACGATCCCCACTACCGGTCAGTATGTGCCACAAGGCGTGAACCGTGTGAGCAATCGGCTCGTCAGGCGCGCTTTCGAGGATACGTCAGCCGTTTCGCGCGATACGTTGATGTGATCCGCCCCCGCGTCTCACGGTCGCAGCCCGTACACTCACACAATGGCGGTGTGAATCTCAGTCCGCGTCCGCATGACCTCAGCTCTGTTCACAGCAACTCCAAACGACGCGACAGAAATGTTGTGCAGCGTTCCGCATCGCGCTGGGGCGCAACTGCAGAGTTAGGCTGCATGTTGCTTCGCGCTGCACTTGCGTCGCTTAGCTAGCATTGACGCCGCGTTTGTGGCCTTTATTCTCCCGCCGAGGCCGCTCATCCAAAGTCCAGAACCTGTCTCCTCTCGGGTTGTTGATCGTCTACACTGCCCTAGTAGCTTGATCATCCACAGCGCTCTAGTTGCATGCGGATCCTGATACGCTTGTGGCTCGTTCGGTGGTATAGGGATTCAACCAACTGCCAACCTCAGCCGCTGCGGATGTCTACTTGTAGAGCGACAACCTCGCAAAATGTTCATACCACCCTTGGCGCTCTGGTTCTTGGCGACTAACACGCATGTCGCTGGACGCGCTTTGCCCGATAAACATACGTTCAAGAGAGAAAGTGCACCAGCGATATAGTTGCGTGAGGTCGGACGCTCGTCGCCTGTCACAACGCTCATCAAAATGGTTGTCCCGGAGTGCTTGGTGTGTTTGCCGATCGCCCCTCACACCTTCAACCTCGTCTAGTACGAACACCAATCGCGGGTTCAGAAAGCCAGCTCCACCCACTTAACACGGCACTGACTATCAGGCCTCGCGACACGACGCAACAAGGGACGGCACTGCGCCGCAGAGCAGCTTGTGCGTTGCGCCGCGTGCGCTCTCCCCCTCCCCCCCCGGTCAGTAGCTACGATCTTGCCACATGCAGCATTGATCTCCGGCCCACAAGCAAGCTTCTTGTCTCCGTTGGAAGCAACAATGGCCTGACGGCTAGGCAAATTGCCACGTTCGCTAGTGCCCTTAGTAGCTACCCCGCCGCGAGAATCGCCACACACAAACAGGCTAGGGTTGTAGTTAGCTCGTCAAATCGGTTACTAGCGCGGTAGGGGAAGGGTACGGAGTTTGCGGTTTTTATGTGCGCGTGCATTCAATGAATGCGTAAGCGAAGCCGCGAGGCATATACCGATCAGCACAGCCCACCTTGCCCATTAGCGTCATTAAAGAGCTCTGAGTCCCTGCCGATGCCGCAAGCGGAGATCGATTTGCCCAGTTTGTCACGAAAAGCGTGGCGCTCCTTCTTGGTTCAAAGCGTTCGTCACTCTGCAGATACATCCTTCATGTGAGGTGCATGACCAATCACGATGGGCATGTGGCGCGCACGCTCGGTGGGGCGCACTGCTTAAAGCTACACTCTAAGATCAAAAGATAAATTAAACGACATGCGAGACTCGCTAACATCAGGCATGCGGGTTAAGTTGAGTCTCGGAGGCGCGCTTCCGTCTTTGTTTAGCCCAAACAGCTTCGTCCACGCGACTTTTAATCGGGATGTCTAGGGTAGCGTCAGTACTGTGCAGAACGCCGTGGCCCTTGAGTGGTTGGCCACGTCGCGGCAAGCGCTCACTTTCCTTTCTACGCGAACAGATCGCACCTCAATCGGGAATTCCGCTGTGGATGTCGCGCTTTGAGGCGCCTTGAGCATGACTCTCACTAGACACTAGTCGACTTGCTTTTTTTTGGTGGAGAGCCGTTCTGAGTGTGTCAACCGCGAGGCGGTGGGGCTTGCGCGCCAAGAACTTGGCGTGCGGCTTTATATATTTTGTAGAGCGGCATGCGCACACAACTTGATGAGCAAGCTCAGCTCTCAACTAGCTCCCTTATCGACACCAGCGATCAGTATTTAACATAGGACACTGCATCGAGAGGTCACCTGTGACCAGCCTAGCACTGCTCTACTGCCTCGTCGGTCGATCTTCCACCCCACTCGCCTTCCTTCCGCGAAGCGATTTGTTACGTCCGGCAAGCCCGATGCGAGACCACGGCTCCTGCGACCGCCGGTGGAGGAGCTGGTCGCCGCTCCAATCTTCAGCGAGCTGTGGCAGCCACTTTCACCTGGGAGGCATCAACAGTGCGGCTATCCGAGGACAATGACTGCCATTTCGCCACACGGGAAACGCGACCGTGGCTACCTGAGTCGTGATTGGATAGCCTGCAACAAGCCCCAAACTCCCAGCTCTTACCCTTGTTTAAGGCCTCACGCGTCGCCGTCTCTGCCAGCACGGCAGCCCACAAAGTCACTTGGGGAGCCTGCAGCTGCTCCAATTCGCATTCTTTTATCGCAGTCGGCATTGATCCGCACAAAGCTCTAGCCCTTCTTCAGCCTCGCAAATAATGCCTTAGCACCAGACTGACTCTCACAGCCGCCCCGCACCAGAGTTTTTGCTGAAGCCGCCAAGAAGCACGCTAATCGCTTGACGTAGCCGCGCAATAGCCGCGCACCGCTACAGGTCGGTGTCTCGTTGGCAACACCGGCCCGGAATACTCCAATTCTCAACTCGTTACCGCCGTCACTCACGGCGAATCGAGATACCACTGCTCTCAATAGGCGCGCGGCAAACTTACGTTCATCAAACTCGTCAGACATGTGTGCTGCAGAATCAACCGTTCATTTTGGAACAACCGCGCGTGCCAGCCCTGCAAGACCACTCCCCTTGTATGTAGCTATCGGGGTTGCTTTGCAGACCGATCAAGATCGCCAGTCTCCCCCCCCTAAATGTCCACAGGTGGTGTGGATGCCTAGCCTTCCAGGCATGGTCTATGATTAGCTTATGCCGATAGCCCAGCTTGGCGATTCCGACGTCTGTAAGTCTACACTCACTGACTTTATACTCGTGAGGACAGCGGCCTGAAACCCCACTCCATCTCAAATTACTACTTTAGCTATATGCCTATGCACGCTCATGCCGGTCCATCTAAGTCCGACGAGTAAATCAAGCTTCTACGTACAGCCGCAACCAAAGCTACGCAGCTGCCAAAACGGATAGTGCCACGCACTCAGACAACCAAAGGCGATTTTCGCACCGTGACCATCGAAGAGCCAAAACCAACGAAGAATGACGACGCGGCTTCTGCAGGCGCTAACATGTTCAGGATTCGAGGTGACCTTCGAGATAGAGCGGCAAGATTGGTTAAAGCTCGGATCCTCTTCCCGCCGCGTGCAGCGTGCCGAACAAATGAGGGGCAAATACGTTGATGCGGACTGTTCAATTTGCACCGAAGAGCGGGAACCAAGGGAGAAGCTTCATGCCCCATTCTCGGAGGCAGGTAGGCCGTCAGAGGCTTGCGGGAAGCTGGTACTGGAGCAGCTTGGCTGGACCTAGTCTCGCAGGGTCAGCTTAAAAAGACGCGCCCGCGGGATGGAGAGTAGTTCTTGGCGTGAGCAATGCCAGGTAGGGCCTGTGATTTGCCTTTCAAAGTGGGTTGTGCCCCGCAAGAATGCGTTTATCTGGGCAATCGACCGTCGAAGTCAATTCCTGTGCTGCCCCATCTCGCCTATTTAGCAAGCAGGCCTAAGATGTGGATAAGCTCAGAGTGTGCCACAGACTCGGGGAGGTGCTCTGCGTTGCAATTTATCTGTACACCGAGACTTACCCGGATGCGAGCCCCTATGCGCAGTCTCTGGCGGTAAAAGGTATGGTGCTAGCAGCGCTGGCAAGAGTTTATGTTTGCCAAGGTTGTACGGCGCAAAGCGAACAGCGGGCAAGTACCGCTGAAGAGAGACTCTCGCTAGAGGTCTTAACGCTCTGCGAGACTGCGCGATAGCCCTGAATGAAACAGAGTCTCCACCACGAGAACTGGACGTCTCCCTGTTAGGCAAGGGTTAATTAGACGAACAAACTTTGGTGCGTTGGTGGCATGACGGGGCTGTTCGAGGCCGGCGAACTCGTCTGAGCAAGACCTGAGAAATCATCATGCAGTACAAGTGACGCTACTTGTCTGCGCGACAAGAGCCTGCGCCTCAATCAATATTTTTGTTTTTTTTTGGCTTTGCCGCCCACGGTTGGAGACGCGCCCTTGCGTCCGCGGGCGCTAAATAGAAGACAAGGACAAGGGGCTTTTAGCGCTCACTTGCTACGCTGAACATCTGCTGGCGTTCTCTAGTGCTCATCCGGTGAGAGAACCGAGGTTCGGAACTACATCGCGTCTCCAGTCACCGGGCACGGCTATACAACCCTCGATTCCGTCAAAGTGCGTGCAGGCGTCGTACATCGATGACAATCGGACGGATGCTGTAAAGTGGACCGGCACAGTAGGTCCTACTAGGAATGGAAAACGACGGCTAAAATAGGCAAACAGATGCTCTGGCCTATTCTAGCCTTGAGGGTTTGGTAGAGCACAGAATGCGGCGAGTCTGTTTGGCCACATGTGCAGAACTGTGATGGGCTGTATGTATGCTGTACAAGGTCCGTACTCGACTGTGGCGCCACTTAACCAGAGCTCTGCCTTGCAAGGCCCGAGGGCGGCTGCTGTTGATGTGAAGGGTCTGTTTACGTGCAATAAATGGTCACTTCATATGCCCCTAAACGATTCAGTAGCATATCATTCCCTCTCCCCCAATGTTCTTAGAATGTAACTTGAGTGATGTGTATACAAAGATCTCATTAGACCGGCCTTTCTGATTTGAACAAATTCGCACTTGGAGGAGATGCGCCCGAGCCCCTAACGCCGACCGGCAGGCGAGGCGTGGGTGGTGAGCTAGCATTAACGGACGGAGCGCTGCGGTGAAGAGGACGCGCTTCTCGCATATAGCCACGATAGCGCCGCTACACGTAGTCACTATAATCTGCAGCGGAAACATGCAGGCCAGCCCTATAAAAGCCGAGTCAGGAGCTGTGCGGCGACTAGCCTGCAGCAACAGGCAGGAGGGAGGCTATGAATTGGGTTGCGAGCAGGCGCGCGTGGGTTGAGCTAGCGAGACTCTGACGTCGCGACACACCACCGGTGGCCAAGTGGTAAGCGCGCTGCGAGCACCCACTGATAGCGCACATTCAGGCGCAACGGTTCTTTTTTATGGCGGCGGAGACCAGCTGTGCGCCTCCTGAAAGGTAACGCACTCGCGCATGGCAAATGCCGCGCAACACACCAGGCGGCCCGCATGGCGCGGGGCCTCTGCGCAACAATAGCTGTGAGCCCGCGCGCGCGGCTCGAGCAAGCAAACGCGCAACCTAGAGCTTCTGCCGATCGCAGCCTCTGGCGCCTTCCTGGGTGGTGGCGGCGCGCTGAGCTGCGCGAGGCGCGGACGGGCGGGCGGAATTAGAGAGCGGAGGGGATAAATAGAAGTATGTGCAGAGTACGAGGGCGACGCGGCCGCCGACCACGCGCCAGTCGCAGCGCGCGCGATAGCGACGGTGACCGCGGCCTCGAATAGTACAAGACGGGAAAGAAGGGGCCCCCCCGCAGGACTGGTGTGCGCGGCGCGACTGTTTAGGGGGCGGGGACTTCAGGAATGACCCGCGACAAGGCGCACGATGAGGTCCCATGTGCCGAACATGATGATGCTGTTCGGCACCGTGCGGAGGAGATGCGGAGTGAGACCGCCGTAGAGGGAGACCATGCCCTCCTCAGCGAAGACGCGGCGAAAGCACTGGATGAGGCCGGTGTACTTCGGGCGGCCATTTTCCTCGGGCGCCTGACGGAGGCGCGTGCGGACGACCTCGTGGGGGTATGTGATGAGCGAGGCGATGAACTTAGCGGCGCCCGCGGCGCCGCTTGTGGCGGCCCAGTCGACAAACTTCTCGGACGCCGTGACTTCCACGCCGCGCGCGCGGCGCGCGTCCTGCCGGCGTCGGATGAACGAGCGCATCTGCTCATAAAGAACCCACTGCATCGACGACTCCGTCGACCCGAGAAAGGAGGCCGTGAGGCCGCGATAGAGCGCGAAGAAGCCCTCGTTGTGCAGGATCTGGCGCACGCAGTCGAGACTGTTGCGGTACATGCGCGCGCTTCCGCCGGCGCCCGCAGCGCCGCCGGCGCCTGAAGGCTTTGACTCGCTGCGCGCCTTGTCGAGCTGCAGTCGAGTCTTCACGAGCCAGATGGGGTTGGTGACCGTGGACGTGACGAAGCCTGCGGCGATGCCCGAGAGCAAATGCGTCTGCGGCTTGACGCGGTCTGCGTCGTCGAAGAGCGGCGCCAGCACATCTTTAGCGATGCCGTACGTGAAGAAGTTGACCGCGCGCGCTGGTACGACGCCCGCAAGATTCGGCCCGAGCCCGCGGAACAGCGCGCGGCCGCCCTCGGAGCGATAGACGTCGCGGATGATGGCGAACGTGTCGCCGACGTGCTGCATCCCCCGCACCACGACAAAGCGCGACTTTTGCGGCGTGTGCGAGAGCGTGCTGCGGAAGTCCGACTGCAGCCGGGTCTTGACGACGTCTAGCGGCGACGTCACGATGGCACCCACCATGCCGGCTGCGCCGCCTGCGAAAAAGTGCACCCAGGGGCTCACTGGCGCCTGCTGCCGGCGCGCAGCGCTGCGCGACGGCGCCGCGGGCTCCACAGGTTGCTCGGCCGCGGCCTCGTCGCTCTCTAGCACGGCATCGATCTGCTCCTTCGCCATAGCAGCCTGGATGCTCAGGGCAGGGGCAGAGCCCGGCTTGAGGCCTGCTTTGCGATCGCACGCGAGCCCCACGCTGCAAGCGCCTCGCTGGGGCCTCTTCGCAGGCGTTATTGCCGTCTGCGGCTGCTTTCCCGCGCGGCTCGGGCCTCACGCGCCGATCGTGGGGTGGCGGCCAGCGCGTGCGCGCTATCGCCGCGGGCCTCGCTACGGGCCTCGCCGCGGGCCTTGCCGAAGGCCTCACTTCACACTTCGCCTTGTCAGGACAGGGTGGTGCGCTTTTGCTGAAGCCTCCGGCCGACCGGAAAGGCACGTTAAGTCAGAACGCGTAGTGGTGGCCTGCACGTTGAGCTAGAGAGTCCAGGATCAGACACATGGCCGCTTTTTCAAATAAGGCGTACGGCCGCACACATCTGGGGCGGACCAGCCTTGCGGGTACTCTGCAGTTCCACCTGCAACCTGCGTTGGCGGTGGCGCACGCCTGTGGCTTCTCAGTTAAGGCAGGTACCTCTTGAATTGTATCTTGAGTTGTCTCACGCCTAATTCTCGTGCGTCGCGTCCTTTACCGCCATTACCATTTCGTGCCGCGGTTTCTTATTTTCTTTTTTATAGTGTGGTTTACAATGCACAACAACAGCGACCTCCTGCTGGTCTTAGAGACGCTGGACTTCGCTCAGCCTACAACCCCTCGCAATCCGTGCCAACCGAACAGCGCTTCATATATTGAACTAAAAAAGAACCACTACTTCTAACACTGAGGGCGTTGCAGTAGCGCCGGACCACACCTTTTAACAGCTCAATCCTCCCGTTGAGTCCGATCTAAGACCGAACGCAGGCGTGGTCTTTCTATCAGCCAGGCTTTGTCTTGCTCGTCGCTCACCATAATCAAGCGACCTGTGCGCACCTCGAGTACATTCTTCTTGTCTCGGCCGGCACGATGCGGATGCATCTTTCACACGCTATCTGAAAGAGTGCGGCTGCCAGACCTCCCCAAGCAAAGTGCTTCATCAAGGTGCCGTGAGTGCTCGATCGAAGCTCCTCTTCTAGACCGTGGAGCTTCACAAGAGCTTCACAGAGCAGCCTAGTGCAAAAGCCGTGCGCGCTTTTCTTTCTTTGAAAAATGTGAGCGCCTTGGCTCTGAAGGTTCTTACCGCCGAGAAGGCTGGCTCAGCGCGACCGAGCTCAGAGCTGCTCTGCCCGCTCCTATATGGTGGGTGGCGACCGAGCAGCCCCGTGTGTGAGCTACGGGCCAACCTGCAATCATCCTGGTCTCAAATAATGCTGCTCTCATGAAAAATTTCATTCCTCACGGAAGTGTGCGTTCGTCGAACTAGACGCGCTGGCCCCGCGGCGCCGCGCTGCTGCACCGCGCTGCTGCACCGCGCTGGGGCGCAGTGCCGCAACGCAGTTCTGCGGCCAGTTTCCTTTCGCGTCCCTCTGCCTGCCCTCATCTGAGCTGCCTCTGGTGGACGAGCTGGTCTAAAGATTGGTTTGTACTGATCGCCCGCCTCGATTGTCAGGCGAAGGGGCCCATCAGCTGGAGTTGCTGGCGCGACTGAACGCTTGTTTCAGTGTTCTTTCTACTCCTAGAGCCTTCGCATCGGCCATGGGCGGTTCGCGCACTCGCACCATCGAGGTGACTGGCATCGACCGCTGAGGAGCACCTCACGGCTACAGCATTGATCGTGAGCGCACACCATAGACCGAGCGGAAGGAAGAGCACACACACACCATTCAGCGCCTCTGACCAGCGTGCTACGGGAGAGACGTGCTGCGCGCGCATTACCCAACGCCACGAGCCAGTGCGAAGGTGGAAGCGGATGCATTAGTAGCTAAATATAATAATTAGATGTATGTCTCGTAAGGCACCGGGTAGATGGTCTCCGGGGCGTCGCCAAGACTGATCTGGTGGGCCTTGCGAGGCTGCTGCGGCACGCGCTTCAGCTGGACGCGGACGCCCTGCTCGCGGGCCTGCACCTTCTTGGCAGCGGTCTCCTTGACGCGGTTGATGAAGTCAAGGCGGCACTTGGAGTGGCGGACGTGCTCGACGCGGACGGCGAGACGCTTCTCAATGTAGCGGTTGCCGACGGGCTTTTGAATGATGACACCAACAGAACTCTTCGTGACGTTGAACACGACTCCGGTCTTGCCGTGATACCACTTGTGGGGCAGGCTCTTCGCGGCCGCGTTGGCCACGATGTCGACGATGTCGCCCACCTTGTAGGTCTTCAGGTACACGGACATGGGAATCACGCCATGCTTCCTGAAGTCGCGCGAGAACGCATAACGAGTACCACTGCGAAGTCCACGACTCTTACCCATTGTTCGATGTTTCGCTGAAGGTCAGATCTGCGCTGGAACAATTTCACGAGGGTGGGTTTCTCGCCGCTTCCGCGCCCACCACCCTACCGGGACGGGGGAAGCTCTCAGCGACTCACATTTGCTTATATCAGCCCTGAGCCCTACTGGACACAATTGAAAGTCGCCCTTAGAAAGCGACTTTTAGTCATCGCCCAATAAGCCAAGTCTGCGTTCTGCATCGACCGTCGAGTGTGCCCAAACCCACATACATAGTCACCCTCACGCGGACGCGGACGCACAGACGGACGCGCAGGCGTTCGCAACGGCGAGCAGAAGTCGGCTTGCGTTTAAGGCTACTCACTCAAGCGACCGCGCGCCAGGCGCGCTTCGTTGCAGTCGTCTGACTAGTGAGCGCTCACAAGCCCTCTGGGCAGCGAGTAATAAGCCGCCCACTTTCATGGCCAGAGGGTTGCCTACAAACCTAATATAGAGAAAGGAAGAGCGGACCAGATTTTTGGCAACACCTCCTCAGGCCTTTTGTGCAAAGAGTACCAGCCCATGGCCTGCAGCCAGGGCGGGAACGCGGGCGCAGGATGTTTCAATTGTCTGCCGTTTCTATAATGGACATGGCGCCGCTTCGCTGCGGGTCAAGAAATCGTACTTCACTCGATGCAGTAATGTATATACATAGCCGTCGCTACTGATTTGAAATGCAAGCCCGTCCTGACTCCTTGAGGCCTCGTTTCGAGAAGCCTTCAGCCTTCATACGACGTGTCTTCATATCGGGTTCGCGGATGCCGAATTGTGGCGGATTGAACTCAACCTACTAAGTTCATTCGAAAGATCTTTGTGTGTTCGCTCGCAGTGCCCCAGGGCGTTTCGACAATGCGCCGAGGGCTTCTAGACCTCGCGCATGCTTCCTGGTCCCCTATCTCTCGGGTTTACTCTCTTCTCAGGGCCCGCGGTTCGTCACGAGCGTCGCGGCGGGGTTTACGTGCTTGAGCAGGGCAAGGTCGTTCAGGCTAGCACCCCCCCCTACCCCGGGGCACGCACATGAAGGGAGGTCGCGAAAGATATTGAATTACTAATGAGGGCTCAAGGGCTGAGATTAATAGCCGTTTGATGTAGCATCAACTTTTTGTCCGGCCTTAGCAGTGGGGCGGCGGGCAAGAGCGCACCTGACCGCGTGAAAATCACTCTGCAGGAAATCGTGCACCTCGTGAATACCGAACTCTTTGACCAGCACTGTCAACTGTGGATTGTGAACAAGAATGCCTTCCGCTCCCAGGTCGCAGTCCAAGACTTATTCGACGCCGAAGCGTCCCTATGAGGCGAGCCGTCTTGACGCAGAGCTGAAGCTCTGCGGCGAGTATGGACTGCGCAACAAGCGCGAGTTGTACCGCATCGGCCTCCAGCTTTCGAAGATCCGTCGTGCCGCGCGCGACCTGCTCACGCGTGACGAGAAGGACGAGAAGCGTCTTTTTGAGGGTAACGCCCTCATCCGTAAGCTCGTGCGCTCTGGTGTGCTCACTGAGGACAAGATGAAGCTCGATTACGTGCTCGCCCTTTCGATCGAGGACTTCCTCGAGCGCCGCCTGCAGACCCAGGTGTTCAAGCTCGGCCTCGCGCGCTCCATCCACCACGCACGCGTGCTCATCACCCAGAGGCACATCGTCGTCGGTAAGCAGGTCGTGAACGTGCCGAGCTTCCTCGTGCGCCTCGACTCCCAGAAGCACATTAACTTCTCGCCGAAGTCGCCGTTCGGCGGCGGACGCCCCGGTCGCGTTGCTCGTCGCAATGCGAAGAACGCCTCGCAGGGCGGCGAGGGCGAGGAGGAGGAGTAAAGCATTTCCCGCCATATAAAACACCTTAATTTATCGTATCTCGACTATCGACGAGCCACCGCGGGTTCCCTCAGCGCGAAGCTAAGCGACTGCGTTTGCTCACACCAAAGGCGCGGTTTGCGTTGGGAGCCGCCGATTGAGAAACGGCTAAGCATGCCTTTTATCGGAGGAGTTCGGGCTAGCTGCCGGTACGAGGGTCGGCCTGTGTCACAACGTAAGTTCGATAGTTAGTTGTTGACACGTTAATTTCTCGAGGCTGGCCTCTAGTTGTCTAGTGTTGCTCGAATACAGTGTAGTCGCACGCGTGTTGCTAAATCGATGCGAGGATACCTTAACATTCACGAAGCACTCCAACAATCTGAGCACCTACATACCCATAGCTATAATCATATGCAATCACCCGAGTTGCGCTCAGGATCTTAGGTCACTAAAAGCATCCTGAAAATCTGATGCCGTGGCTAATAATTAAAAGATGCTGGCCTTGGCTTAGGTATTTGGCGTGTGTCATATGTCTCATAACTGTTGCTGGGTCCGCATTAATTTTGTTCGAGTCCTGCTGGTACGTAGTTCGTTCTCGCATTAAATAATTTTGGGCGAGACTGGCGGGCGTCTAAGGGCGGCTGGGTGCCACTGGAAGTTGCAGCGGCCAGAAGCAGGAAACCTGCATCACTGAGAAGGCGAGGCATGTGGATTCACCATTTCTCGCAGTGCCAGGCGTAGGAGCCCTGTCTCCGAGAAGGCGCTATTATCTCGGCGACGGAAGCTCGATCCTCTCTGCTACGTCTGCTATTCATGGATCAGCGTCCTGACGACACACGGCGAGGCGCGTGCGGCGTGCATCGTCCCAGCTGCGTCTTTCGCCTTGCGCGACTAGACTGCCAAGCGCAAGACGTCAAAGACCACTCTGGTCATCTTGGTTCAGGGCCATTTCGAAAAGACACAGGTCGGCGGGCCGTACGTTTATATTAAGTACGGCGTAAAACACTCAAAGCATCCTCCACAACACCTGGGCGCAGTTGTCCTTAGCAAGCTTCATGAGCGTCTCTATCGCTTCATTGATGTACATACCGACAAGTACGAACTCAGTGGCAAGACCACACTGCCGTTTGCTTCGTACGAGCCAGCCATAAAAATTCACAGGCAGCAATGGCTATGTTGGCGCTGCTTTCGGAGTCATGAGACTTGAAAGCTCTTGCGATCGCCAACACAGCTCGAGTCGGCTCTACTAGGACGAGCTGGCCCAGGCAGCTGCGGATTGACTTCAACGTTGTTTCTTCAACGTTGTTTTTCAGTAATAAATCGGTGGCCAGCTCCGCTTCATGTGCTGACGCAGTGGGGACAATATTGGCAAGCAGGTCCTTCAGTCTAGCCCCCACAGGCCTTCGTGGCTGGTCTATCAGCCGCTCGAGAGTCTCATGACGGATCTGAGTATCCTTGAGCACAAGCAGCAAAGCCATATGGTTTGCCAGCCGCTGCCGGCTTGTATCCATCAGCCGCTTTTGAGGAATGCGGACAGAGGTGTACGCTAAGCCAAGCTGGTCACTTCCGGCACCTGTTGCAGAAAAACCGCCAAACTTGCTAGTGCTCCAGATCTCCCCAAAAGGCTCGCAGTGGGGCAGTTCTCGCATCGACATGCAGATCTGCGCGAACCATGTGGGTGGTCAAGAACACAAAGGCCTCACCGCTATCGAACTCGCCGGCTAGCCGTGTGCCCTCCTTGACCACTGTCACCTTGCGCGTTGGGGCTCGCCGCGACCGACTTGGTGCTGCTGAAGTTGCTAAGTGGTCACGGTCGTCACCGTACGCATCCATGAGAGCGAGGATACCACGTCCGGCATCACAGCTACCTCTACTCTCAAGCATCTTGTCTCGAAAGTACCCATCTTTCGCATCGAGCATTGCGAGCTCGATGAGCGGGGCAATTTCGATGGAAGGCATTGTGCCCAATCGCTCCGCGGCCTCGAGCACTTTGTAGGAGTGATGCCCAGCAAAACTGATGATCGCACTCTCTGTACGAGGGCACAAAATTCCTGCTGGGCGAATGTCAGCGTCACGAACCTCTTGTCTATTTCCGGCGCCAGCGCTTTGCCGCTCTCAGGCGCCAAGCGGTCTTTGTAAATGCGTAATCGCAAGAAAGGCGTCAGCAAGTCTTGCCTATGCTGTGAAACATAGAGATCCCGTCGAATTCAAGATTCAGCTCTAGTCGTTGTTTATCTGAGTCTCGCAGGAGGGGCGCAAAAGGGCGTGATAGATATTCTTCCAAATCGTTTTGTTCTACATACGCTTTTCATTATGCAACTCGCAGGGAACTCGCAGGGAACGTGTGGGGCAATACGCAGGGCCGCCACACCTAATATACACTCACTTCCATCTGGCACTTTCTGCAGCCACTTTGCGTCGTCACACGCGCGCGTGTCAGGTCAAAGCCAGGCGTTTCCCGGTACCGCCAGAGTGGCATAGACGGCGACTGGTTCTATTGAGGGGCGCGGTCCTTCCCAAAGTTTCCTTACTCAGGCGTCCAAAGCGTGTGCGGCTCGCCGAAAGAGATGCTGCTGGCTGACACCCTGGGGCGCTAGACTAGATACGGCGCAGCCACGCAGTAGCGCCATGCGTCAGTGTGATGCATTGGCGTCCTGCACTAGCCTGATACGATCAGCAGGTTACCTGTGTCTTGCGACCGCGCTCCCTTCCTTCAAGATGCACAGACCTAACCCCTGGCCCCTGGGCGAGCACCTGGCCATGCCCCTGCATATTTCTGAGCTGAGCGAGGCCCTCCTCCTGCACGCGGAGATGGTAGGTCAACACTGGACTAGGAGGCAAGCGCTTCACGGGCACAGCTCGAGCGTGCGGAAGTTTGCCGCGCGACCCGAGCGGCGCTCGCTGAGCCCGTTTGCACCAGCATTAGGCATGCAGAGCAT
>NRDT01000046.1:39886-64239 GCA_004124955.1 Starmerella riodocensis
GGGGGGGGGGGGGGGGGGGGGGGGGGGGGCGGGCTGCGCTTCGGTCACGGAGCCTAGCTCAAGTAGGTTAGTGCGGCACTCGGCCGCGGCTGTCGAGCAAACTCGCGGCTGTGGGAGAGCCGGCGCAGGCGCGAGCGGGTCCGCTCATCGCGGCTGTACATGCGAGCAACGTATGCGCGTCGAGCATGTGCGGATCCTTCCGGCTCCTCCGGCCTGCGTTCAAGCGTGTGTGCGCGCACGCTGTTGCGTGTGGGTGGGTATCTGTGTGTGTGTGTGTGTGTGATTGATTGTACGTGCGTACGTGCGTGAGTACGTGCGTGTGTGCGTGCGTGGAGGCGTATTTTGGCTGGAGCGTTACCTAGCCCTCGCTCGACAACAATGTCCGTCGACACGCTAGTGCAGGCGCTGGACGGGCTGCAGCGCGACGCGGCGCGGCGGCAGGAGTACAATGGGTGGCTGCAGGAGTTTCAGCGGAGCGCAGCGGCGTGGGAGACGTGCTACGCGGTGCTGGAGTCGGACGCGCACGGGCGCGCGCTGAAGATCTTCTGCGCGCAGACGCTGCGCAACAAGGTCGCGCACGACCTGCACCAGGTCCCGCGCGCGGCGCGGCTGCACCTGAAGGACCAGATGCTTGCGCTGCTCGAGCGGAACGCGGCGCTGCTGAACGTCGTGGGCGTCCAGCTGTGCATCGCGCTCGCGGCGTTCGCGATGCAGGTCGCGGAGTGGGCCGAGCCCGTGCAGGAGCTGATGGCGAAGTTCGATTCGGCGGCGATGGTGCCGCTGCTGTTCGAGTTCTTGAAGGTGCTGCCCGAGGAGTTCACGTCGTCGCGCGTCGGGATGCTCGATCCGGCGCTGCGCGCCGCGCGCGCCACGGCGCTCGTCCAGAACACGGTCCCGCTCGTGCTCAACTTCATGCTTGCGCGCGCAGACGTGATGGTACAGAGCGGCGCAACGCAGGCGCTGTTTTTCGAGGCGTTGCGCCCGTGGCTCAACGAAATCGACCTCCCGCAGATCATCGAGTCGCCGCTCGTCGACTGGATCACCGCCGCCGTCGGTGGCGGCCACGACGAGGCGCGCGCCGCCGCCGCGGACTGCCTCATCGCCGTTCTCCGCGAGACCTCGGACGTCCACGAGCCGCACGTCCAGGCCGCCATCCACACGCTGTTTCCGCGCGTTGTCGCGCTCGCGCGCCAGTTCGAGCCCGTGTATGCCGACGATCCGGACGCCCACCGTGACTGCACGCGTGTGCTCAGCGAGGCCGCGCGCGCGTGGCACGTCCTGCTTGCCCGCGACCCGCAGAACTTCATGCCTCTCCTCGAGGCCGTCGCCGCGTGCGTCGCCGTGCCCCACGCCGATCTCGAGACCGTCGAGTTCACGTGCGACTTCTTCGACAAGCTCCGCACCGTGCTCGGCGAGCCGCTGCCGGGCGCCTCCGGTGGCCGCGCCGTTTCTGCCGCCGCCGCCGCCGCCGCCACGCCGCGAGAACCTTTCGTGCCGATCTTCCTGCAGCTCTTTGCGTCGTTCACTAGGCTTCTGGAATTCCCCGCCTCCTTCAATGACAACCTAGAGGAGGAAGAGCTTTTCCGCGACTTCCGCTACGACGTCGGTGACATGCTTAAGATCTGCTCGTCCATCGCGGGCCACCGCGAGGTCCTGCGCTGGTGCTATGAGCGTCTGGCGCAGCTCGTTACTGATGCCACGGCGCCGCCGCCCGCAGACGCGCGAGACGACGCGCGCGCGGCGAGCGAGCATGGAGGCGCTCCCTACCGCACAGACGCAGGCGCCATCGCTAACTTCGACTTGACCGCCGCCACTAAATCCGCACCAGCGGCGCCATTACACTCGGCACCAACGTCACCGCCACCGCCACCACCACCTACTATACCCTCGCTCGCAGCAGCGACCTCCAGCGCGGCGAGAGGCGCCCAAGGCGGCAGCGCAAGCGCGCGGGCGCTCGAAGCGCTTCTCTTCGCGGTGCGCGCCATCGCGCGTACCGTGCCGGATAACGAGGACACGTGGCTGCCGAAGCTCTACGGCGTGTTGCCACGGCTCCCACATGGACGCGACGAGCTTGTGCAGCACGCAGCTATCATGCTGCTCGGGCGTTACTCCGAGTGGCTGGCGCAACACACAGAATTCCTGCCCTTCGTCCTCGAGTACGTCGTCGCTGCTGTCTGGGCCCCCTTTCATGAGGTCCGCCGAGCGGCGGCGCATGCGTTTCTTTACCTCTGCACGGATGCATCGAAAGCCATGGTGTCGTTGCTTCCGCAATTGCTGCAGTTCTACCAGACGCTCAGCGGGCGCGTCGACCTCGAGTCGCTCGTCAAGTACAGCGACGGCCTCGGCGCAATCATCAAGCATCTTGACGGCGCCGAGCTCAGTCACGCGCTCGCCGTCGTGTTCGCGCCGGTCGTGGAGCGCGCGACGCAGCTCTGCGCTGCCGCCGCCGCCGCCCCCGCGGGCGCGGCAACTCTTGAGCCCACCGCCGAGGAGCAGGTTGCGTGCGACATCCAGGGCATCGGTAGCATGATCGCCATGATAGAGGTTCCCCAGATCCTCGCCGCGGCGGCCACAGCCGAGGACTCGCAACAACCGCAAGAGGCTAAAGGCGGGGCCCAGCAGGAGCGGCTACTCGCGCAGGACGCGGCTAGCCACCCGCTCGTAGCCGCCGTCCGCGCCCACCACGCGCTCTTCACGTCCATGCTCGTGCAGTTCAAGGAGAGCCGTGCCATCGTCGAGAGCATAGCTAGGTACTACATTCGCATCCTGTTCAATGTTGGCGCGACGCTCGAGCCTGAGGTTGGTAGCCTGCTCGCGGCGTCGCGTTCCGTTGCCGAGGTGCGGCCGCTGACACCCGTGCAGTTCCAGCTCGGTAGCGCCGTCGTGCAGTGCTACAATCCGCGCCAGGGTTCACCGCACGAGCTCGCCGATGCCGTGTGGCAGCACTGCCTCGTGCTATGCGAGCCGCTCTTCTCCGATCCCACGCTACAGCTGCTGAAGACCGAGGGCGCCACCGTTGAGCGGCTCACCACCGCGTCGGCCGTCGTGTACCACGGCTTCCACCTACTCTGCGATATCACGGTGTACTACCCGCAGGCATTTTTCGCGCACTTGTTCGAGCCTACGCTGATGCTGAGCGTCGAGGTGTTTAACGAGTGTTGGGACAGCGACGCACTCTGCGCAGTGAGCAACTTTTTTGACGACATCGAGAGCTTCGCGCCACAGATCGGGCGCGGAGGCAGTGCGCCGCTCGAGACGCCCGAACGCGCCCGCATCGCCGACATGATCGAGAAGCATGGCTACGCAATTGTGCATGCCCTGTTTTTCCTCTTCCTTGTCAAGCCGGATGCGTACTTCGAGCCTATGGCCCAGCGTATCATCGACTTCGCATTCCGCCTCGCGCCGGTCGCTTCCGTTACGTGGCTGCAACAGCTCCTCCTGTCGTTGCCACCGGGAACTGTCAGCGACGACGAGAAGATCGTGTTCGCTCAGCAGGTCTTTCAGCTCGCCTCATCCAGCCACCGTGGTATCGGCCAGGAGATGAGCGAGTTTGTCCGCGCTTACGCTGCGCGCAATCTCTCGCCACGCTAAGCGCCTTCGTGTACTTTCAAAATCATGGGCGCGGGTGAGCGCGTCTTCGTCCTTGTCCGACCCTTTGCGCATGTGGGGTGACGCATGTTTGAGTGCGCGCGCTTATGTACATAACTCTCATTTTATATTGGTTTTCTCGGCCCGCCCTCGTAGGCGCGCGCAGCCGCCGTGCAGCCTACAGGCTGTACGCGAACGCCGAGTCTGCCTAACAGCTTCTATCTGGAACATGGGAGAACAATGATCTTTGGGTGTCCACGACAGCCGCGAGTTGGTATTGACCGAAGACTTGTGTACCGTTTCTCTGCACCCCAGCCAAGTGCGAAGCTAGTGCCAACAACACCGCATTGACACCAGCTTTCCCCGCCCCCCGAGGCATCAGATTGGCGGCGCTTGTGTAATTCTTACCTGCGAGAACATAATATCGCTCTAGTCATGTCTCGTTAGCCAATTATTCTGAGGTGTAATACTTACTTATGTTACGCGCTGTGGACTCGAACGGCCATACTACTACTAAAGCAGTTGTGGCTGACTCCAGCAAAGGTGGTCCGTACTTTAGAGGAAAAAGAAACCATGGGCGATAGGCGTTCGGCGTTGCTGTGATAATGGGCGCAACTTTAGTCGGTCTACATTATTGGTCTGATCCATCGAGTAGCTATGCGCTGGCGGTTGCAGAAGAGCAGGTCACCAAGTGCACACTGACGCCGGGTTTTGGCAATGGACTGAACGAGGCAAATCTATATCACAAAAAGCCACAAGCTTCTATGTACTTCCAGACGGTGGAACGAGGTCATCGTTCTGATGAATAAACCGAGTGACGTAGAGAGACACACACGAGCTTCTTTTTAGATTAGAAAGAAGACCCATTGTCAGGGCACGGGGGTGCTGATCGTATTGCCTGATTCGTGCAGCTCGGCGCTTAAGCGCAGTTTTACCTGCGTGACAACACGTATACCCCTAACGCTGTGATGTCCCAACAAGATAAGGTAGTCTGACATATATATACATATATATATGGGCCCTTGCGCAGAAACTCAGAGAATCCCCAACACACAGTTGTGCTTAGAACTCCTGATGGTACAGGTCCCCAAACCACACGGCAAGTTCATAGCTTTCGATGAAACTTTCGTCAAAGCCTATCCGAAGCTGATGGATTCACTAAGGAAAGACCGATCGTGGCTGCCTGAGAGCGATGGACTTACTATCGGCCATCCCGGCGCAAGCAAGTGTTTTGAATGGGTGGGTGATGAGAAAACATGGAGACTCGCTGACGCTATGGTATCTTACGAAGACAAAGAAGGTCCATACGATAACCTGACCTTAGAAGACATAATGGAGAACTGCATTACGAAAGACGGCGGGCGCTACTATAAGTTGAACACCTTGCAATTTAAGACGCTAGTTTACTCAAAACTCCGTCACGTTCTCTGCATAACAACCGACAAAAAGCTTGGGCCGTTCGACAAGTTCCCCAATTTCGAGATTTTTTACGTGAACAAGGGCGTGAAAAATAAAACTATGCGCTCGGTTGTGCTCAACAAAATCAATTCTACCACCACCGCGGTAGGAGGAGAGTTGGCCCAGAGTCCGGCAGGAACTTCGAGCGACTCCAAAAGCGAGTCGCGCAGCGGTGGCGTCCCTCAGGATGAGCTCTAGTAACACTCCCAACATTAGGCCTCTAACAAGGTCCAAACAATGCAAGGATGCAACAATCTAAACGCCGCATAAGTCTCGTTCTACTTTAGGTAGCTTTAAATATAAAACTTGTCAAGTTGCCGTGTTGCTAATCATATAGTGGCGAGGGGCGCCAGTAGAGGTCCAGCCCAGGATACGTTGTGTTTCATGTGTCTGCCAGGATTGTGCCATAGATCTGAGCTCAAAGCGGTCCGGCCGCGATGTTCTTTAGCCGCCTTAAGCACTCCATCAAGAATAGGCCTTGGCGAGCTAGGTCGAAGAGCCAGGTCGAACAAGGCGGGGACTGAAGCGCCCGCTTGTACTCTGCCAAGACCGCAGCTGTTCTGCTCACCAGTTGCGCGCTAATGGGGGCCTGGGCGGGGAGCTAGTCTTGGCCGCACTTGAGCTCGGCCACGGCGCAGCGCAGCGTGCGCTGACGCAATCGACCTGTCCACGGGCACTTCTATCGAGTGGACCCGTTCATTTCTCGGCTGAGCCTGACGGCACGTGCGACTCAGACTTTCTTAGAAATGGGAGAGTTCTCAATCCGCGGGCCGCCCAGTAGTTGAGCGGTGTCTACCGGCCTTGGACGATGTAAAGAACCGGCTCACTCCTTTCGCGGGGGGGTCGAGTGGTGTTTGACGTAGCGTCCTTTCGCAGACACGCGCGATAAGATAGAGCATTACCTCGAGTGCCTGCCAGAGTCCAGGTGCGGCAGAACCGCCCAGTGCCCTCCGACCCGGTGCGAGTCTCTCACAACGACGCGTCGGCCTCACAGAGAGACAGCTGTCGGCTGATGAGCTACGAAGCACTGGGAAGCAGAGAGTCCGCTAGTCGCCACAAGACCTGCAACGATAGCCGCAGAAAGAGGCACAGGCGCTCAAAGAGCATGCACATCGTGAACAGGCCACTTGTCTGTAGAGGTAATGAGGCGGTCGAGTGACTACATTCGCTCCTCTCAGACTGCAGCTAGAGGCTCGTGGCGGCTACCGGTATCACTGAAACCTCAAATTGGCCCATGGTTGCGAATATAAAGGGCTGCTACGGCCGAAACGGCCGGCAACTAGGGGCCTCCATTGCAAAATGCATATCCGAAACAGCTCGGGACGACAAGTAGAACGTTGATGCCGACGCCAGCAAAGACCATCATCTGCACGTCCGGTAAGGTGCGTACGCAACTCGCGAAAGCTGTACTGAAGGGCGAAGTGGTTTCAATTTTAGGCGCTGCTATCGATCTGGGACGCGCCGACTCAACTGTCTGTTGCTTCACGCACGCGGCCCGCCGTGAATCATGCAGGAATAACCTGCCTCTCAGGTAGATCTACAGTCCAAGTAAAGCTGCAGCCAGGTGCCGTATAGAGTGAACAATTCAACTCCTGCGCGAAGCCCGTCTGTTCGGTCCAGCATCGAGGCGGGCGTTGTTTACGAGGAGGCATCTTCGGCAGAGAGGGCGCGAACCGGTGCATGCCGCGCGGACTCGGAGGCGCAGCCCGGCGCTAGGCCGGCATGAGATAGGTCGCCTCCACGAGCACGCTGTCGGTGTCGGCCGCGGTGACAAAGAGATCGAGGCCGTCTACGCGGGCGAACGTCTCCACGCGGAGGATCTGGTCGACGCGTGTCGGGCGTCGGTAGCGGATGCGCAGCGTGCCATCCTCGTGCGCACCGCTGCCGCTGCCGCTGCCGCTGGTGTACGCGAGCGCTGCAGCGCCGTGCAGCAGCGCGCCAAGCACGCCGCCATGCACGAGAAACGGGAATCCGACGGTGTGTGGGCCGCAGTGCACAAACGTGATGGTGTGGCGCGCATCCGCGACGTTGCGGAAGCTCGCCACCGCACCGCTCACAGCGCCGTCTGCGGCAACGAGCCGCGTCGCGCCAGACGGCGGCTGCTCCACGCGCCGAAACGCCGCGTCGGCGCTCAGCTGCTGGACGCCGTCCGTCGCCGCAAGTCGGTCCGCAACCCACGCTCTCGAGCGCACGCGCGCATATCCCGTGTTACCAGCCGCGTATCCCGCGGCAAAGTACCCGCCGGCGGCAGCCGGCGCCGCAACAGCCAGGCCTCCCCACGGTATTCTCATCGGTCGCACGCCGGGCCGTAGGTGTTGGGGGGGGGGGTCTGTCCATGCGATGCGTCTGCGGTAAGGGTCACGCCGGACGTGATGGCCTCCGCCATGCAGCCAGAACTCTTTCTGAGCAACGGGGCAAGCGGCGACCACTATGGGGCCAAGAGGAGCTTTCCAAATGAGGCCGCTGCGGCACGCAGCTCGCTGTAGCACTCGTCGCCGATCAGTTTAGAGGTGCATTTTCGCGTTCATTGACATCACTCTGGTAAAGGGTTTCGACTGTGGTATTCCGGCGCGTCCTCGCCGGGCCGTATTGCGCGGCTATACATGATGCAGCGTTTGTTAGCGTCTGCGAACAGGGCGGGAATCCGGCTGCACGAGTGTCTGCCTAAGAATCGCGGTTTGCAATATGGTAACGATAACCCTCGCAGCTAAAGCTCGCCGTGAGTCGAGCTTCTCTGGGTTAGGCGAGATTGGCCCGATGTTCGAACGTGCATGGTGACGTCACTTATTGGCTGCAGGCGCGCCCATGACTGTGGAATATCGTGCTTCTGTGGTCTACACAGCCTAAGGGATCCCGTAACGAACAGCTGTGCGCATGGCGCGAGCAACAGAGGCACGCGCGGGAGGCGCCAGTATCTCTATTTGACGATCGGCCTCAAAACGCCCGATATCAAGACTCTTCATCTATACTTTATGCCGATGGGAGAGAGAAGACTCGTGTCACGCAGACCTCTGTACGTCTCCGCGCTGCTCAATTCGGCCCTCTGGTCAGTGCCCGGGGTTCATATGCAGCTTAACGTGTGGTCGCCCGCTGTAACGTGTGCAGCGGTCGCAAGTCGTGAGTTTAGCAATGTTGGGACGTCCTTCTCCCTGTAGACCTGCCGCGCAGCAGCACTAGCATCTACAGCAGCACCAGCACATGTACAAGCACCTGTACCAGCACCTGTACCTGTACCAGCACCAGCACTGGCTTCACTTAAAGCAGAGAACAGCCTCACGTGCTAACGAACTCTCGGAAAAGCCGCCCGAGACTTACGGCAAGGGCAACCCTTACTGCGCGACTAGCGGCTTTTTGATACCGGTATCAAGCTTTGTAAGCGGTGGGCCTGAGTGGGACGCGGGGGCATGTTCCTGACCTAATGGCTGGGAAGGCCAGGACACTGAGCGCGGGGCGAGGATCGCGGCACCGGTCGAGGGCAAAGAGTCGCAACGGCCTCGCATGCACGCTTGAGGGAGAAAAAAAAAAGAATAGTTCTGCCACTCACGAGCGCCCCTTCCGCACACAAACGGGCAACAGACCGACAAAGCCGAGCACCGACCCTCTATTCCCCCTCCCTCTCCCCCTGAGGATCAGCGGCGCATAAGCCCACCTGCGCACCAGACCTTTGGGCCAGGAGTGAACATTCGCGCGCCGAGCGACCTAAAGAGCCAACCGAGCTAGAGTGTGTGTTAGAGAGCGCTGAGCACAATACACCGCTTCACCCCGATGACCGCAACACCTGCGTCGGAGTACAACCCCGGGAGCCGCGAGATCGTGGCAACCATCATTGGCTTGTGGCAAGATGAGCCGGAGACCGAGTCGTTGAGCTACAGCAAGCTGCTCGCGCGCGTGAAGGAGGCGAAGGCGGGCAGCCAGTGGGTGCTTTCCGAGAAGCGCATGAAGGCCGCCTTAAAAGAGTTCAACCTGCAGCCTAATCAGCCCGCCTACACTTATGTGAAACAGACCGTCTCGGACCTCGTGCCAACGCTCAAAATGCCGGCGGGCACGCAGCTGCAGATGACCAAAGCGCGCGGCAAGGCGATCTACGCAACGAAGAGCTTTCGTGAGGGCGACAAGCTGTGGGAAGAGACCCCCCTAGTGCAGGCTGCCTCTGTCGAGATGCTGCGCCTCATGCGCGCGGGCCGCTGCTGCGCGTACTGCGCAAAGCTTCTGCGCACAACGCCGGAAGGTGCGCCAATGCCGCGCACGGGAATTCCGTGCGTCAACTGCACGGCAAACTGGTGCTCGAATAACTGCAAGCGCCTCGACGTCGGCCATGCCGACACTTATCACGATCGCGCCGGTGGCAGCACCGCGACACGGCCGCACATCGCTGCGGCACGCTGGAAGATCTACGAGCAGTTCTGCATGGACCAGAATTGGAACGCGGGATACTCCTATGCGGTCGCCCTTCTCCATCGCCTCAAGCACGGCAGCAATTCCGAGTACGCACGTACGCTGCGCGGCATGGCGCGCATCCGCCAGGATCTCCGCCAGCGCGCCGTCTCGGATCCCGACTCGCTCGAGTTCGAGCAGCACGAATCAATGTGGCGCCGTGGCCACCAATTGCTTTCCGCCGCTGTGAAGCCTCTGCACACGCTATCCTATGGAGAGTATCTAGAGGGCATCGGCCTTGTCAATATCAACAATGTCAAGGGCTGCATCTTCGCCGTTCACGCCAATCTGAACCATTCCTGCGAGCCCAACGTGCGCGTTGACTTCCGCTCGGACTCTAAGGCAGATGGCATCGTAGTCTACGCGCGCCGTGACATCGATGCCGGACAGGAGCTAGTAACATCCTATGTCAATCCGGCGCTCGGCGTCTCCGAGCGCCAGTCCGAGCTGCGCATCAACTGGGGTTTTCTTTGCGGCTGCAAACGCTGCAAGCGCGAGAAAACTGCCAAGCTCGCTCCCATCAAACCAGCCAAGCCGGCCCTCAAGTCTGCCAGCCCGTCGCCGCCTCCCTCTCCCATAGACACGCCGGTTCAGGGGGTTGTGCCAGGCCTTCCCACGCGCCGCAAGAGTGTTCACTTCGAGAATAATCCAGTCTCGCTCACAATTTCTTCCAGCTGCTAAGCCATCGTACTCTGGATGGCGCGCAACTCGAAGCCAAAGCCTTTAGCTCGTTGGCCGTTACAAATTGCTACTATTCCTCTCTCGCTTGCCACCTCGTTTCTAGCCTAGCAGTCCTCCGGCAGTCTTTTGACATTTGTTTGCTGCAGAACAAACAAGAGCTCGCAGCCTGTGTAATGATATATATATTTAATGATTCTATTGCGCCTCCGCACGGGTGCCATCTACAATTACATTTACGTTTCTATTACTCGATTGCAGACTGGCAGACTCGTAGTTCTCTAGTGAGGGGCTAGCGCACTATAGCTTTAATGAAATACCTAGTAGTCTTCCTCGGTGGCGCGCAGCGCGGCGGAGACTTGTGGGCGGGTCTCGTCGAGCCGCGCTGCATCCTCAGATATCACCACGAACATCGTCTGAACCCCGCTTGAAACTCCTGCGAGCAGTAGGCCGCTCACCTGGATGCTCACTAGCTGCACGTATGAGCAAACAAAAAACACGCCCGCCGCGGGATATGGGTGAATAAATCGCATGTACACGAACGCGCACAGCGATGAGATTGTTCCCACGCACCAGGAGGAAAACGTCAGCGTGCCTCCAGCCATGCACTCCGTCAACACTGCGGTCAGCCCTTCGCCAAGTACGAGATTCGCGGAACGGAAAAATGCTTCGTAGTACGACGCGTTCGCTACCGCCGCATACACTAAAATGTAATTGGTAAAATGACTCAACATAGAGTCAAGGTACATCATACAGTTGCTCAGTACCCATGCAAGCAGGACAACAGCGATATCTGGAGACGGCCTAACCATTACGCTGAATATCAGTGTCTGAGACCACGCCAGTAGCACCTGCGCTAGGAACTTGATCACAGATAGCCACAAACTCGACAAACACAGCGTACCCAGTGAATACGAAAGGGCGGCTGCGAGCCCCTGCCAGGTAGTTTGCGGAAGACTCTCAAACTCGTCGCTGATACTCGCTCTCACACCACTACCTCTGTCGCCACCACTCTCACCGTCTCGAGTCGAGAAGTCTTCCGCCCGCCTCGTGCACCACCACCCATAGGTGTGGCATATTGCAAATCTCACCACCGCCCGCACTAGCTCTGTCATGAGGAAGTTGGTAATTGCCAAATAGGCCAGAAGTGCCATAAACTCTCCATCGGGTCGTCTCTTGTGCTTCATTGAGCACTCTTCGGCCAGTGTTTTCCCATAACTTGCCAGCCCAACTGCTGCCAGAAGTACGGCCCATCCAACACTGAAGAGTGCACCCAGCAGACTAATAAATAATATCGTCGGATTTCGCTCAGCTACGCGCATAGCCACATCTAGCCTCACGGTTGCTCGCGGAATCAAGCCGCGTAAGCACCAGTACATGATGGCGCTGACAGCTAACCAAACCAAGCTGAAAGTCCCCGACATCCATTGTGCCTGTACAAGGTAGAACACGCTCGCCCCTAGCGAAACAATCAGCTGAAGAATCATCGAGTAAAGTATGAACCGTTGCGTATACATGGCTGCGGCGAAATAGTATAGGACCGTTATGACGGCCGCAATCAAAACGCAGGCCGATATGATCCCCAGAATTCCGGGGTATACGAACACTACGAGCGGATTCCCAAAGCTGCTACGAAAACACTTAGTCTTTGAGTAGTCGAGCAAGTCGACGATTGCTACAATCACAAATCCGACGATCAGCGCTACAAAGATACACACATATGGCGTATCTCTCCACCGGGCTAGTTGGCCAGCTGCTCCGACAGAACAATCTTCTGACTGTCTTCCAACCATCATGGTTGGTCCATCATGTTGGAAACCCGTGCCGGTACTGGATTCCTTGGCAGCCATGAGGCTGCTCAGTTTAGTGTGATTTTTTTACGTATTCCGTGACCCTTGTTAAGCTAAAAAAAATAATGCCACGATTTAGCTTCAGTGTTAAGAATGTGCCCAAATAGCGTGAGGGTTGTATATACATGTATTTTCTTGACTTCGTGTCCGCTATATCCACTGCAATACTTTATACGATGCACCCTGAGGAAGCGCATGGCGACCTAGTGTAGAATTAAATCTCGATCGAGGCGTCTCTTGGCTTGATCCTGATCAATACGTCGCTCCAGCACTATAGCGTGCAAGCTCGTGCCGTGGCCTTCATAAGCTAGTCTAGGGCACTATATTCAGTACGCCCGCGAGAGTGCACTCGATATATATGAGCCAATCTTTAATTGTCATTCTCGTGCTCCATCGGGTCCAGGAGAGATTCGTGTGGGGAGAGACTGTACGATATTGCAGCAGTTTTCCGAAACTGGGCCAGCCCAAGGATAAAGTCTCCAATGAGTCTCATATCAGGGCTTTGTGCGTTAAATGATGCGTTGGTGGCCGTTTGCATCGACTTGACTATTTTCTGATGCTCAGAAAGTCAGAGCATAGGGCCTTCTTGATAATCTCGCGCTGAGCTCACCGAGTGTGGGAAAATTGCCCCTTTCAAACACCCGGATCCTTGCAAAGTCATCTGAGTAAGTCTCGCAAAATCCAATGGCATCACTGAGAGCTACTATGAACTGATCGGGAGAGGTTTTAGACTCCTTCACTCTTCGTAACTCAGCACAAACGCTTTGCGCCACACTCGAATCCAGCCAGGACGATAGTCTCGAAGAATGCACCGTGTAGCAATGTAGTAACCATTTAGGGTCCACAGTGCTTTTCCATCTCTTGTGCTTCAATATTGAAGTTTGTAGGGACCACGATTCTTTCCCCACAGATACGGCGCTTGCAATTGGGAACAGGATCGCTGCACCCGCCATGGCGTCAACCATCTCGCTTCCGAGATATCTGTGCAGTAAGCCAGCACAGTAAGTGTTCCGTCCAAGCAACAGGCCTAAGCGCATAACAACACCTGACGAGCTGAACACATAGCGGTCTTCGCCATCATTGAGATCTTTGATGGTCCTTAAGGGTAGTCCCAACCTGTGAAACACATCCTCGACGGATTTGGTCCAATCACAGATGTCACCTGAAGTCACGATTGAGCTGGATGGATTCGCCTTAAACTTTCGCAGCTTGTGATTTTTGGAGTTCTCCGACGGTATTTTAAGTGTTCCAAACCACCATAAATGCAGAGACTTTCCATTGGTCATCATAGCGACTGCTAGCTCGACACTTCTGAGACACTCAGCGTTGCTTCGAAGCGGGCTGCCCTCTGACAAATACCAACGAAAAAACTTGTATCTATGGGCGGAGCCCTCATTTCTCAAAAACGTTGCGAAATGTCGTGAGAGCCGGTCTTGAACACGAGGTGGACACGCAGGTTTACCCCACCAAGAATCCAGTACAAGTTTGACTGCATCTGAACAGTTAAAATCCACGAAGCCCAGCTCCGTGAGAACATCTGCAAAAAGCTCTGCTGTTTCCCATACACCAATTCGACTAGCGATCCCAGGTACCGTTGGAAGAGTTTTTAGGTCTTCCCTCGCACAGCTTGTTGCATTGAGTCTCGCCGCTCGGTCGTTCCACTGCTCGTAGTTGTGAGCTTTACGGTGGAATAGAATACTCAGGGTGGCCAGTACTAAAAAGTCATCATGCAGCGTCTCTAGGTAAGACGGCGTGCCTTGCCTAACAATGTGGTCGAAGCATCCAAATGGCTGCACCATGGTAAGGGGCGATATGTCACAACGCCTGTTTATAGGTTGCATCACAGTCCACGCCTCTGAAATCCAGGGTGTAGGTGGGCGGTTGGTGCTCCTGAGTGTGTGAAAGGGTGTGGGGCCAGAAACTGGCATGAACGTCTCGTTACGAAGAAACGAGCGAGAACTTTTAACGTTGAGTAGGGATTTCCCGCTTAAACCCCCAATAATGTCGGGAAAGTGCATGTGTAGAGTGTGCACTGGGTTGATTGCTAGCTGGGAAGCGTCATCTTCGATCTTGCTGAACAACTCGGCATCTACATTTCCTTCCGCTGCAGAGGGTATGTTGGGGAGAATTAGGTTGAACAGTCTAGATAGATCGTCCACACTCAACCCCTTCGTCTCGTACTCACTGAAAATGGTGATATTTTGACCATAAAGAGACCTTATCTTCCAGTGCAGGCTTCTGGAGAGCTCTTCGCGTTCGCGCAAAGAGTGCAGCGCAGTACAGCTTACCAGCGAGCTTACTCCATCAGAGAGTCCACCTCTGCTCAGAGGGTCGTATGATGGCGTGGTTTCTCCTTGCAAATCACCTTTCTCGACGATCAAGATACATCCTTGCACGCAGTTCGGGTCAACGTTGGCCCGGATGCGTGATAGCTGTAGCGAAATCTGATGCATGGTAAGCGGTAACCGAGAAATTACACCTATCATATGTGTGAAGTCCGGGGGCAATGAAACTCCTGCTTGTATCTCTGACGTGGCAATCAATACATCCACTTCTGAAGCGCATTCCTCAGGTAACTCATTGAATCGATCGATCCAACCGAGGGACTTTTGTGAGATCAGGCGTTGCCCTCCCACAGCATTAGCGACTCTGATGCGTGAAAGCTTACTTTCATAGTCACCTTCATCCACCAGCCCCTCTGATCTGAGCTGCTTTAGATACACGCCTAAGCTCAAAGCGACTGTGAGGGCTTGTTGCTCGGTTGAGCAGGGAATGTATAGCTTTCTTTTGTTTCTGAGAACCACATTTTTGTACAGTGTTTGAGCAAGGCCCGAATGAAGCTTCCCAGCCTCTTTGGCGAAACACGAGGAGCTAAGTTCTATGGCCACCGTTGGTATTTTTGATATGCAAGCCGTAGCGCGGCACATCCATGTTTGAGTCCTTCCAGCGTCCGTGACTGTTTGAATCCACGCAAGAGCGGTAGGCGACATGTCGTGATGCATCACAATTACGGTGTCTGCCGCTCGGAGGACACTTTTCAAAACCGGCATTGTTTGCTCAGGGTCCATGTGGCTACGGCCAACACGGTCCATGATGTCGCATAGGTCTTCGATGATGACAGCTTGATAGTGGCTGTTCGACTGTAGTGCATACCGAAGGTTACTGACATCCACTGTTTTGTACACTGGGCTTGAAGTGACCCTGTGGTGCTCATCACAGCGTTCATGCTCCACTCTTCGCCTGCCAAAGTCCTCCGTATTTACACGAAGTTGTCGTCTTTTCGTGATTATAAGGGTTCTTGCCTTTGCGCAGCTTTGAAGCGTACCTAACAATGCTAAGCCATTTCCAATCCCAATGGGCCCACTTAGGCAAATAAGCTTATGGCCAAGCTCTCCACGCACCAATGACGCTTTAACTGCCGAATCCACCCGATCAGATGACAGAGAAAATTTAGACTTTAAGCTGTCGAGAGTGACGATGTTGTCGACATTGAACTCATCATCCTGATACTCCGGGAGATGACAAATTAAGTCTGAAACCAGAGTAGTCACATTGCATTCAGCGCCTTGAAAGCACTTTATGATTATGTGTCCATCATGGGTCGAGTAGGCTCGAGCATCGCTGATGCCAATTCTACCTGTGATTTGTTTGACGTGAAACTCATCAGTGGCGTACACGGTCTGACAATGAGGACAATACAGCTCTATGCCTGGTACGAGCTGGCGAGCGGGAACCACAGAGCCGCGTTTAGTCGCAATTAAATGGTCTCCATCTATTATGCTGAAACGGGAACTTCTGCGGAAGGAGGATGGAAGTTGAGGTTCACTCTCAGCAGAGCTTTGTGCCCAGCTAGTTGGAGTCAATGTCTTCTCAGTAAAGTCTAAAGGATTTTTGGAATTCACTTTCTTTACTTCCGGTACCATTTCACTCAAAGCCCATCTAGGGCTTTTGCTCAGTAAATTGACTGCAGCTTGGATATATCCATGTGGCGCAGAGGTGAAGTTCCTTCCGAGGAATTTCTTTTCTGCTACCCCCTTTGCAGCCGTTCGGTACTGAGTAAATCTCTTCGGTTCAAAGAACACGCTTATTGCCGATTGAGTAATTGGTCTACAGAGACAGCTCTTCCACACGTCATACAAATCACATGAGGTGTGCGGTATGAAATTTGGAGGTCTTCGATCAAAACTTTCTCCAATCAGAAAGCCATTGCTCGCCACAAGTCTATGCATACCAACATACTTGACTTGGTGTGATCCAACCTCTATCTGTTTCGCGCCGAGGACACACAATTGCGATGACTCGGTGTAAACAGATAAATCGACGAAGGTTCCTGTTGCGCAACGCTCTCGCGCACATGCAAGTAGGGGAGCGAATCTGTCATCGCCAGGTCTATGAGTGGATAGTTCACACAAGAGAAAACAGGCAAAGTCCATTGCTGCAAATTTGGCCTGCAAAATGTCACTAACCTGGACGTGAGAAATGACGACACGGTATGAGAGCTGATCCTCGGAGCATGATTCGATGACTTGATAAACTAGGTCTGCACGACCATCAGAGCCGTGCCGAAGAGTGTCATAAGCTGCGCCAATTTTGCGCCTCAGCCAAACCCCAACGAGATCATGGAGTAGCTTGGTAAATAGATTGGCTGCATCCCATTCAATTTTTGACCCGAAGGGCATCGCCAAAACAAAAAAAATCCGCAATGGGCAATTGGCCGGAAGCTGCTCATAACACCCGTTGGTGTTAAATTCGCCCTGGCTGGGGGTCCATGTTGAGCTAGATGGCACTAAAATGAGCTTCGTATAAGCATCAAGCGGTCTGGCGGACATGAAGCGTGTAAACAGGCTGACCGAGCCAGTTTCTCGATTTTTCAGCCAAGCATCCGCGGCCCACAAGCGCGGTGTCTCCTCGCGCTCCGAAAAAGTCGCATGTGTATGGCGAAGGCAGGCCCAATCCCTGTTGAAGAAAGTGAGTCCATAAGCATAGGTTATCTTGTACGTTGCTCTTTGCACGACCTCGAGGAACGGGTCTATGGAGGCCGCGCTATCGCCTGTTTGCGAGGTGTCTGAGATCCAGGGCCGGCGATCAGTCGCGCCGGGCGGAGAAAACGGAGAAGGCAAGTTGATCTGCAATGATTTCTGGGTTACGAACAACTGGTCTACGCTGGATTCTGATTGAGAAGTTGCCGGGGCCGTTTTTACGCCGGTTCTAGCGGCAACCTCGCGGGTCCGAGCGTTTTGGGGTAGCATGTCCTGGGGCACTACCTGAGTCTGCCTTGCTGAAGCGGAGACTCGATTACTGTTTGGCCGGGTAGGTTTATTAAGTTTGAGGCATTTGTTCCGATTCCAGGCACGCTGAGTATTTGAGCGCTTCTTCTTGTCAGGCATCAGAGCAAGCTAAATGGTGTTCCTGATCTCGACAGACCCCGCCAAAACAGTAGCGTTACGACTTCGAGCTTAAGACGTCTAAAAGTATACTGGTGCGGTCTGGTACAGAGCAAACGTTTTTATATAAGTTGAACACTTGCGATGTCTCTCAGCAGTTAGAACGCGCACATGTCGGCAACTCAGATTTTCATTTCAGGTTGCAGCAGGAACGACTCAACGCAGGTCTCATAATATAAAGCAAGTCCAACTTGCTACTGAAAAAGTGGTTTGAGGCGTGGTTGGACTGGGATTTTGAGCATGCTACTGACAAAGTGGTTTGAGGCGCGGTTGGACTGGGATCTTAAGCATAAGGAGAGAATAGCGCCTGAAAAGGATTATATCGGCACACTGTGCCTTATTTCCAACGTTTAGAGAATATAGGGGTGCCCCAGCTCGTTTCCACGGTCGTGTCTCAGGCTTATCCTGATGTTTCATAGTGCCAAGAAAAACCTGCCTGCCGCTGCTGAGCCTCTCGGCCTGACGCGGTCTCACAAAATGAGGTTGGCGATTAGGCTCTACGGATTGAAGTAGGGACACACGCCAAAATGGACTTGAGCTAAGGTCGAGCTTTTCCTTTATATCAAGGACATCAGCTAAATGTCTCGAAACGGTGTACTGGCATACCAGCAGCGCTCATGCTCACTTCGGCAGCAGGGGTCACAGGCCGCCTGGGTTGTGAGATGTTCCTCCTTTTCCCCTCCCCCTCCAGGGACGCACCCTTGCTCGAGAACCTTGCATAAGAAACATGAACAAAGCAAAAGCTATCTGTACGCAGAGGTCTAAGCTCAGTCCTATGCACTCTGACTCATAGGATTCTGGCGGCGCAGCTGGCTATCTCGTTCAAGCCACGCGACGAGGCTTTTCTTCCACATCCAAAGCTTAGCTCACACCAGCGTATCGCCGAAGCCACCCCACGCCAGAGCAGCCTCCTAATATTCGTTCAGGTAGCAATTGCGCATGTAAGCATGTGCGAGGTAAGCCAACAAATTTGAGCGAAAGCAGGCCTGGAGCCCAAGCTTCTCTCTCTCGCACGCGTACTGATCTGTCTCTCCGATCGCTGCAAACCTTTAGGGTTGGGTCAGCTAGTCGCTGCGCCAACGGCTTCGGCATCACCTCGCGAGGCGCACTGCAAATGCTAGGATTTGTACATCGCTGCTCGACGATGTACCCACAACAAGCGGCGCGGCTCCACGGCGCACTGCTCGGTGGTGGATCTCAGCGCCTCGGTGCATTGCTGCGACCTTCCGTTTGCGCGACCGCCTCGCAGCGGCAGTACACGCTGCTCAACCGGCTCAAAGAGCTTGCCAAGCCGCAGGTCGAGCGTGAGGCCACCGAGCTGGACGTTGTCAATTTCAAGAGTTCGCGGCTAGGGATGAGCTCGCTTTTGACGCGCAGCGACGAGGATCTCGGCGGCTTTAGCACGGTCAACCTGGACTTACACGATGCGCAGACGCAGCCCTACGCGCGGTTTCACGGCGAGATAAGCCTAGACCTCCCCGAGGACCGGCCCGAGATCGTACGTCTCGGTTACGCAATGTTCCGAACGAAGGATCTGCCGCCGACCCTGCTTGGTCTAGGTGCGCCGGCATTCCACGACTGGTCAGCTTACGGCCAGCTCTCACTCCGCGTGCGCGGCGACAACCGCAAGTACTTTATCAACATCCAGGGCGACACTCCATATCCGACGGATCTGTACCAGCATCGCCTGTTTTTGCGCACGCCGGGCGAGTGGGAGACTGTAACTGTCTCCTTCGCGAACTTCATTCTGACCAACGGCGGCGTCATCCAGCAGCAGGAACGGCTTGATACTGCAGGCGTGAAGAGCGTCGGCGTCGGCCTGATTGACGGCCAGTACGGGCCGTACCAGCTGGATGTTGCTTGGATTAAAGTCCACAATGGCGAGGAGGCGGCCGAGCGCGCCGAAGCGGAGAGTGTCGAGCCCGCGGCGCCATCAGAGAGTCTTGCCGGCGCTTCTTCGCTCGGCGCATCACCCCTTGGCGAAGCGCCTCGTGCTGAGCGCGAGGGCACCTCGCAGGAGGTGAAGACGCCCGGCAAGCGGCTTTCCGTCGACGATTAAAACGGAAGCGGGGTCTAAACGCCCTCCCCAACAGCCGCACATGCTCTCCTTGAGGCAAACGCGTCGCTCTGTATACCCCACGCTCCCCCGATCATAAACGCCACTGATGTTTTCTTTTTCTAGTATTTTTTCTTTTTCCGTTACTGTCTATATGTAAGTTGTCTAGTGCAGGGTCACGAGTTTACATGGACGACCGACGAGCTAGCGACGAAAGCCATCTCTCGCAACACTTCCTGCAGTCGCGTCAATCTCTTGTGCGTGACAAGGCCCCCTCCCCTCCATGCGGGCATGTCGCGGGCCCCCACCAAATTAAGTTGGGGTGCGTGTTAAGTTGTGGTGGCCACATGTACAGACCCCATGTATGTAGTTGCCCAAGGGTCCCTGACAGGCCCGCACTTCTGGCCGGCATGGGAGACGCCAGTACGTACGTTGTCATCGAGGCTGATGACATCCTGCTGCGATCGTCTTTCGTCGAGAACATGCTCAGGTATGCTCGAGCCGACTCAATCCAAGTGTTCTTCCCTCGTAACGTAGTCAAGCAATTACGCGAAATAGTTACACGCCTTAGCAAGTGGTACGATCACAACGACCGCCGCATGAGTACGCTGCGATGGTTTGACGCACTATATAGCGAGCAGGTCGCGCTCTCTCCCGCCGAACGCTCGTTCTTACTGATAGAACCGCCTAGCGGGGTCCACGGCAGCGAGGCGCTGAGCGCCTACCATGACCATCCCTTTTTCTCCACGCTTGAATTCCTCATACACGCCGCTGAGGTGCTGGGCAAGAAGGTGATTTATGTTTCGAGCATGTTCGACGGCGCGTTTCCTTTCAAGAGGCATGGAATACTGGTGAGTGCCGACTTTGGCGAGTCCATAACGTTTCAGAGCGTCATTGACGTCGCGAGCGGGTTGGAGCGAGCCGGCCGCCCGCACGACACCGCCTCGGGCCTCGACGAGCACCAGGCACTGGTTACTCTGAGCCAGCTGATGTCCAACGTGCTGCTGCCGCACGAGTTCGCGCACCGCATCGTCGCTGATGCACCTACCGCGCACGACGAGCCGGAATCGCGTGCAGAGATGCTCAAGTGTTACCTGAAAACCTACTTCGACCGTTTCGCGACGCATGTCGACCCGATGGTGCTTGAGGCGTTTATTGAGGACGCGAGGCGACCGCGCGAGACGCCCCAGGTTTACGCCGACTTAATACATGGCCTCAGCAGCGAAAGCGACCACCACGATAGAACTATCTGTGATCTCATGGCGCTTGCAAAAACGCGTTCGGGACTCCTAGCGGCCCCAGAGCGTGTTTGTGGGGCCGAAGAGGGCTCCGCAGAGTCTTTGAGCATGGCTGCGAAGCCGCTGAGCCCAGAGGGCGCGCCGCAAGTTTCCCTTCAAGGTGCGAAGGATGCGCCACGGGGTGATGCGCCACGAATTGAGCACGCAGAATTACCGCTGTCTCCGACGCCACCCTCGGCCGCGCCGTTCCGAGTCAAGCGCCGCAAGCTGGCGCCGACAATTGAGGTCGACTCGTAGGCAGCTCGCGATTAACTACCATTATGCATATATTGATTCATAACTATCATCTCTTCGCATGCTTGTATTTGAGGCGCCGACCGCCGCGCTATACTCCAGAGCTCGCACGGCGCGGCTCACAGAGTCTCGCGCGCCGCGACGCGCAGCGCGTCAGCTTTTTGAAGCGGAGCGTTTACTTGACTTTTCCACTCGGGCAGATTAGGTCGCAGGTGTGGGAATGGCTGTCTCTAGGGCCGGGCCCCCGTCTACTTGCGCCCAGCCGTGTCGGCTGCCCCCAGCTCGACCGCTCGCGGGCGCGGGCGCTCACGCCTCGAGGCCCTCTTCGTCTTCCTCGATTATGACTTCTGGCCGGTGTCTTGCGAGCGAGGGCGAGCCGCCGCGGCCGAACGAAGCGAGCGGGATGTAGTCGCGCCCTGACTTGCTCGGCTTGATGCGGGTAGGCAGGTGGAGGAGCGCGTTGAAGAGGCCCTTGCCGGACGGGCACTGGCCCCTGCGCCACCAAATGGCGCCAAGGATGAGGCAGACGAGCACGACGATGACGAGCGCGACGATGCTGGCCTGGCCGTAGGCGCGGTACATGGCGCGATTGATGTCCTCCTGGCTGGGGGAGGCCGGGTCAGCGACGCCCGGCGGAAGGCTCGGCGTGGCGCCGCCCTCCTTGGGCATGGCGATGCGGGCGAGCTTCATGATGAGCTCCTTGCTGAGGTCGAGGTCGTCTACCGGGACCATGTGCGAGGCGTTAGCGACGTGGACCATTGTGAGGTTGCGCTCGGAGCGCCAGGTGCCGTACTCGGTCTCCACGGTGGCGCTGGCGTCGGTGAAGCCGACCTCGCCGTTCCAGCGGAGGTTTGCGACAAAGCGGTCCTGGCCGATGCTGTTGCAGATGAAGTCGTTGTCGCCGATCATGAGCATGAGCGGGACCTGCTCCATGATCTTGGCGAAGTAATCCTTGCCGCTGCGGCCCGAGGTGAGCTTCCGGTGGACTTTGCGGCTGCACTCGGTCCAGGGCGCGTCCGGAATGGCTGCGTGCAGCGCCTCGCGCACGTCGCGGCGGCTGAGGTACGCCTTAAGGCGGTCGAGGCCCTCGGGCCATTCGAGCCCGCACTGTGGGTACGTCGACGGCAGAGCGATGTTGTAGACGTTGTGGCACTTTTTGCGGTCGTTGTGGAAGCTGTGCTGGTTGACGTAGTCCAGCAGTAACTCACAGCTCGCCGTCTGGAACGTGTCTTCGCCCTTCGCCTCGGCGTGGCTCTGTAGGTCGGCCGCGCACTGGTCCTGAAGCTCGCCGAGCTCGTCGTAGTACTTCGGCTCGAGCATCTCGTGCTTCCGCGCGAACTCTGGGACGCTCAAATACTGGTTTGGCGGATCGACCCAGGGGTTGCCGAGCAGCACGGCCTGCACGCCCTTGATGCTTGCGCGCGCCTCGGCGTCCTGCTCCAGCGCATGCCAGATGTGCGGGATGTACTGCCCCGCGAAGCTCTCGCCGGCGAGCACGATCTGGGTGTCGGCGATCTCGGGGAACACCTTGGCGTACTCTCTCAGAAACACGACGAACGCGCGCGCCGTGTCCTCGACGGAGGAGAGCAGCTCCTCCGTGTCCGGGTCGCTGAAGCCCGTCCCGAACGGCTGGTCCACGAACAGCAGGTTCGCGACCTCCGCCCAGCTGCCCTCGGCGCCGTAGAGCAGCCGCTCGTCCTGGCCGCTAGCGGCGCGGCCCAGCTGGAAGGGCCCGATCTCGAGGAAGTTGCCATCCATCGACGAGCAGCCCGGCCCACCGTTCAGCCAGATGATGGTGGTCTGCGAGTCCTGCGTCGCGCGGATGTGCCAGAAGAACAGGCTCGACGCGTTCAGCCCGAGCTGTGTGCCGACCTCGAGCAGGCCGGCGTGCATCTCCGGGATGCGCACGCCCGGCGCAAGATCGGGGATGTGCGCCACGTAGAAGTCTGCCGCCCGGCCGGACGTGATGCCCGGCGACGCGCCGCACAACTGCAGCCACCACGCGACCAGCGTCAACGCCAATGCCACCGCCATCGCAAGCCAGCTCTCTCCCCTGCGCTCGGCCCGTGCCCTTCTCTCGCCAGCCTCAGGCAGGACCCCCCCCCCCACCACCGCCCCGAAAGATCGTGTGCCCCTGCCCAGGTACCTTCGATCAGGGACGGGGCAAAGGTCGAGGCGCGCGTGTCCGGCGTTGCATGCGCGCGGCGTGACGCCTTGTCTTTACGCCTATCGCACTCGCTGGGCGGGTACGCCCGTTTTTCTAATTGTGTTCTCCTTACTTGCTGCATCCTGGTGCCTGGCGGCCGAGCCTGCGAAGCGAGGCCAAGGCGCAAAAGCGCGGCAGGCCGCTGCTCACTGCTTGTGGATGCTAATTTAGATCCGTATGAATGCACCACCCGCCCTGGCCTGCAGCTCGGTCTCACTGATTGTCGCCGCAACGTTGAGAAAGAGAGAGAGTGCGAAGGACTACACCGAAGCCTGCAACAGTAAAATTAGAACACGCACAGGAACACGGCTGCCGATACCTGCCTGTTGACGGGATCTGCATACTATTATTATTATTATTATTATTCTCTAGCCGATTCATAGAGATACCACAATGCGGCCAGTCTCAATGCCCGCTTGCAGACCCTGGCGACTCGGCAAGGTCGCAAACACACAACAAACACCAAACAAAACATGAAAACACTCAAAAAGCTTCGGGAAGGACTTGCGGCGAGACGCGAGGGTCATCAAGGTATACACATGCTACAGAGCACCCGCCGTGCTAGGGCGACGCGAGGTCGATACTGCGGCGCCGCTTTGAGTTGCGGCGCTGCGGCGAGCCGTTGAGCGACCACGCGCGTTTCTGCGGGCCCGCCCTGAAGAACCGCTCGTCGTCGCTGGCCGCGGCGTCGGCCGCGCTTGCGCCGGGCGCGCCGCCGCACTCGACGTACGCGGCGTAGACGCGCTCGAGCGCGTCGGCGCGCGGGCGCGCGCGCACCATGTTCGCGAAGTGCGCCTGGAGGGCCGCAGACAGGTCGCTGGGGCCGAGCAGGCGCTTCGTGACGAGGCCCGCGTCGGGCAGCTGCGTGCAGACGCGCGCGCTGAACTCGGCGTAGAGGCACTCGGCGGGCTCGCGGCGCGCGAACGCGACGCGAGGCGGCGCGGCGTCGCAGGCGCTCGCCGCGGCCAAGTACAGCACCTTCCACTCGCAGCGCACGGCCGGCGTCGCGGCGACGTCCACGAGACCGTGCAGGCGGCCGCAGAGCGCGAGGCACGCGCCGGTCTCGCCGGCGTTGAACCGCATGCGCGCCTCCAGCACGGCGAGCTC